>JAECUM010004136.1:0-123259 GCA_016617855.1 Megalonaias nervosa | reverse complement strand
AACAGTCTTACAGCATGATGACACATTGGACAGGAAAACAGTCTTACAGCATGATGACACATTGGACAGGAAAACAGTCTTACAGCATGATGACACATTGGACAGGAAAACAGTCTTACAGCATGATGACACATTGGACAGGAAAACAGTCTTACAGCATGATGACACATTGGACAGGAAAACAGTCTTACAGCATGATGACACATTGGACAGGAAAACAGTCTTACAGCATGATGACACATTGGACAGGAAAACAGTCTTACAGCATGATGACACATTGGACAGGAAAACAGTCTTACAGCATGATGACACATTGGACAGGAAAACAGTCTTACAGCATGATGACACATTGGACAGGAAAACAGTCTTACAGCATGATGACACATTGGACAGGAAAACAGTCTTACAGCATGATGACACATTGGACAGGAAAACAGTCTTACAGCATGATGACACATTGGACAGGAAAACAGTCTTACAGCATGATGACACATTGGACAGGAAAACAGTCTTACAGCATGATGACACATTGGACAGGAAAACAGTCTTACAGCATGATGACACATTGGACAGGAAAACAGTCTTACAGCATGATGACACATTGGACAGGAAAACAGTCTTACAGCATGATGAAGCATTGGACAGGAAAAGTCTTACAGCATGATGACACAGTGGACAGGAAAAGTCTTACAGCATGATGTCACAGTGGACAGGAAAACAGTCTTACAGCATGATGACACATTGGACAGGAAAACAGTCTTACAGCATGATGACACATTGGACAGGAAAACAGTCTTACAGCATGATGACACATTGGACAGGAAAACAGTCTTACAGCATGATGACACATTGGACTGGAAAACAGTTTTACAGCATGATGACACATTGGACAGGAAAACAGTCTTACAGCATGATGACACATTGGACAGGAAAACAGTCTTACAGCATGATGACACATTGGACAGGAAAACAGTCTTACAGCATGATGAAGCATTGGACAGGAAAACAGTCTTACAGCATGATGAAGCATTGGACAGGAAAACAGTCTTACAGCATGATGACACAGTGGACAGGAAAACAGTCTTACAGCATGATGAAGCATTGGACAGGAAAACAGTCTTACAGCATGATGAAGCATTGGACAGGAAAACAGTCTTACAGCATGATGAAGCATTGGACAGGAAAACAGTCTTACAGCATGATCAAGCATTGGACAGGAAAACAGTCTTACAGCATGATGAAGCATTGGAAAGAAAAAACAGTCCGATAGCATGACGAATCATTGAACAGGAAAACAGTCCTATAGCATGACAAATCACTGGACAGGAAAACAGTAAAATAGCATGATGACACATTGGACAGGAAAACAGTAAAATAGCATGATGACACAGTGGACAGGAAAACAGTCTTACAGCATGATGAAGCATTGGACAGGAAAACAGTCTTACAGCATGATCAAGCATTGGACAGGAAAACAGTCTTACAGCATGATCAAGCATTGGACAGGAAAACAGTCTTACAGCATGATGACACAGTGGACAGGAAAACAGTCTTACAGCATGATGAAGCATTGGACAGGAAAACAGTCTTACAGCATGATGACACAGTGGACAGGAAAACAGTCTTACAGCATGATCAAGCATTGGACAGGAAAACAGTCTTACAGCATGATGAAGCATTGGACAGGAAAACAGTCTTACAGCATGATGAAGCATTGGACAGGAAAACAGTCTTACAGCATGATGAAGCATTGGACAGGAAAACAGTCTTACAGCATGATCAAGCATTGCACAGGAAAACAGTCTTACAGCATGATGACACATTGGACAGGAAAACAGTTTTACAGCATGATGAAGCATTGGACAGGAAAACAGTCTTACAGCATGATGAAGCATTGGACAGGAAAACAGTCTTACAGCATGATGACACATTGGACAGGAAAACAGTCTTACAGCATGATGAAGCATTGGACAGGAAAACAGTCTTACAGCATGATGACACATTGGACAGGAAAACAGTCTTACAGCATGATGACACATTGGACAGGAAAACAG
The DNA here is from genome assembly GCA_016617855.1 of Megalonaias nervosa. Taxonomy (NCBI): domain Eukaryota; kingdom Metazoa; phylum Mollusca; class Bivalvia; order Unionida; family Unionidae; genus Megalonaias; species Megalonaias nervosa. The sequence continues at coordinate 121,205 of JAECUM010004136.1, read as the reverse complement.
TCTTACAGCATGATGAAGCATTGGACAGGAAAAGTCTTACAGCATGATGACACATTGGACAGGAAAACAGTCTTACAGCATGATGACACAGTGGACAGGAAAACAGTCTTACAGCATGATGAAGCATTGGACAGTAAAACAGTCTTACAGCATGATGACACATTGGACAGGAAAAGTCTTACAGCATGATGACACAGTGGACAGGAAAACAGTCTTACAGCATGATGACACATTGGACAGGAAAACAGTCTTACAGCATGATGACACATTGGACAGGAAAACAGTCTTACAGCATGATGACACATTGGACAGGAAAACAGTCTTACAGCATGATGACACATTGGACAGGAAAACAGTCTTACAGCATGATGACACATTGGACAGGAAAACAGTCTTACAGCATGATGACACATTGGACAGGAAAACAGTCTTACAGCATGATGACACATTGGACAGGAAAACAGTCTTACAGCATGATGACACATTGGACAGGAAAACAGTCTTACAGCATGATGACACATTGGACAGGAAAACAGTCTTACAGCATGATGACACATTGGACAGGAAAACAGTCTTACAGCATGATGACACATTGGACAGGAAAACAGTCTTACAGCATGATGACACATTGGACAGGAAAACAGTCTTACAGCATGATGACACATTGGACAGGAAAACAGTCTTACAGCATGATGACACATTGGACAGGAAAACAGTCTTACAGCATGATGACACATTGGACAGGAAAACAGTCTTACAGCATGATGACACATTGGACAGGAAAACAGTCTTACAGCATGATGACACATTGGACAGGAAAACAGTCTTACAGCATGATGACACATTGGACAGGAAAACAGTCTTACAGCATGATGACACATTGGACAGGAAAACAGTCTTACAGCATGATGACACATTGGACAGGAAAACAGTCTTACAGCATGATGACACATTGGACAGGAAAACAGTCTTACAGCATGATGACACATTGGACAGGAAAACAGTCTTACAGCATGATGACACATTGGACAGGAAAACAGTCTTACAGCATGATGACACATTGGACAGGAAAACAGTCTTACAGCATGATGACACATTGGACAGGAAAACAGTCTTACAGCATGATGACACATTGGACAGGAAAACAGTCTTACAGCATGATGACACATTGGACAGGAAAACAGTCTTACAGCATGATGACACATTGGACAGGAAAACAGTCTTACAGCATGATGACACATTGGACAGGAAAACAGTCTTACAGCATGATGACACATTGGACAGGAAAACAGTCTTACAGCATGATGACACATTGGACAGGAAAAATTATAGTCATTTTATTCAGATGCCAACTATTTCCAGACCATAACCATCTAACTGTGGTCCAGTTAGGGCCTAACATAACATGCACCATAACCATCTAACTGTGGTCCAGTTAGGGCCTAACATAACATGGTCTTGTTGAACAGATTTCATGAAAATTGTACAAAGATGAAAGAAATATATAAGGAAGCTAATTTGTGTAGTAATACATATAACACTGTTCATGGAAAACACAGAAGTGTACAATGCAAAATCACTTAATCCTTACATATTGTATTAAGAAGTGTATGATATGTGAGATCACTTATCCTTACGTATTTTATACAGAAGTGTACAATGTGAGATCATTTTATCCTTATGTATTTTATACAGAAGTGTACGATGTGAGATCACTTTATCCTTATGTATTTTATAGTGAAGTTTCATGATGTGGACAGATATAGATTCCTCAGAGATTACTCTGTCAAGCTTCCATCAAAGCTGGTCCACCAAAACTGCTACAATTCTTCATTTCATTTTCTTTTCTTTCATAAGTCTATATACTCTGATTATTCATCGATACATTCTGTCTTCTTTCATAAGCAGATTTATTATATATTCATTTTATCTCCATTAACTTTACATTGTCAGAATCATACAGTATTTGTCCACACTGCATTTCTTCATACTGCATGACATACATATCTAATAAATAGTATCATGTGTTAGGAACTACTTTTTATTGTAAACAAACAATGTACACTCATGTAGCAGATGCCAGAGCTTTTGATTAATTAAATTTGTTTGTGGATAAGTAAGCAAATCTGTTTGTGCCATTTGAGAGTAGAAGTTGACAATGTGGATGAACTAAATGAATCACAAAAAAAGCTTTCAACCAAGCATAAGACTGAAGATGATATCTGCAATGTTCAGTGATATGATGACAAACATGGGAGACATGCAGCATTGAAAAACCCATTGTGATCATTTAAACACTTTTTTAACAGAAACGTTTATAACAATTTTCAAATCAATGGTTCATGCTATGAGTCATGCTCTCCAGAGTGTATAACAAATAGCACAGAAAAGCTTATTAAGGCCAGGGGCCTTAACTCCTGTCTCCCCTAAAGATGTTCCATTTTACAAGCCAGTCCAAGCACTAAATTTGAAAAAATTGCAACTGAAAATGGCAGGTTTTGGTAGAATAGCATAAGCCTCAGAGCCAGTAAGCCAAAATGACAAAGAAGTCTTATTTCCCACTGGCAAAATGGGCTCTCACACACCAACTGCTTTGCAATTTTCCCTTTTACTTCTTTTGACAAAAATGACACAGCATAAAATATTTCCTCTGTAGCTGGGGTGCCTCCAACAAAGAGCATGCAAGTGACAGCACAAAAAAATGTCATCTGTAGCTGGTAATAACAATGGCAATAAATGTACTTACCTTTCTGCAACATGAATTTCCTCAAAAATTTACTTTCCTAGTTATTTCTGCTAATCAGAATTACATGGTTCCAAAACTTGATCCACAGAGCAAAACTATATTGCAAATCAAGACTATATTTCCAACACAAATCACATTTCCAAGGATGTATTTACTGCACCACAAAATGAAAATAATTTAATATCCCATAACAAACACTATTTAATCCTGCATCTTCTTGAGAATTTCAAATTAATACATTTCATATTTAGTCCACCTCATGATTCCAAACTATCAATGGCAGAACAGAAATTCAAGGAGCTTGAATTATAAGTTGACCAAAATAAGTTTTCTTTCTTAAATGAATGAATGAGCACATGGTACACTGTGTACATGAATACTGTTATTGTGTATTGTTTGACTACATTTGTGCATTTACTCTGAAACCCAACAGAAATTAAATAACTTATTTTCTTGTAGCATGTTTATTGTAATATTCTGCCTTAGGTAGAAAAGCAAACTGAGTATATAATAAAAGGATTACTGCATTTGTATAGGAAAATATCAACACTTTTTGTCCTAAGGTATACTGGACTCATAACGTCATGCAGTGTAGCTAAAAAACTTTGTTCATATGGATACATATGCAGTAACTCATAAATACTTTAATCACGAGGGTTTGGTTTTCCACAGATTGTAAATATTACAGAGGGCTTGTTTTTCCAAAGATTGTAAATATTACAGAGGGTTTGGTTTTACACTATCTGTGATTATCAACACTGTAAGGCAGAGTTTTAATCAAGGACACAACACAACATCCATTTTATCTACCAATCCATATTTCTTACTTGCTTCTGCTTGAAAGTCCCTGAAGCCATCAAATACAGATCTGCTTTTCCTCTTCCTGCCTCTGAAACCTAGAATGACACAAAAACAGGGCTGAGTATTATCTAGCAGAAAGTCAAATCCGACTGCTTTGGTATATAGACAACAGGATGAAATTTTATCAATTTAAATTGTTTAAATTATTTTTATTATATACTCTCAGTTAGCAGCAGTAATTCTGTTTTTCTTTAAAAAATAGCTCTACTAAATTGAGGTCAAAATCTTCAAAATGATGTACAAGATGATCAAAATTGAGTGCAAAGCTAATGGATTAATAATAATAATAATAAATATTGTGGACATAGTACAGCACCTAATCTTCAGAAGCTCTAAGTGCTTTTACAATGTTAAATAACATATAAAAACATCTACAATCACATGATCACAAAAACAAACACAATGAAATTACAATAACATGCAGACAATAATTAAGGAAATAAACATTATTAAGTCCTTTAAGTCTGTTCTTGTAGTTGAAATAGTCAGTCTTAAGAGCACTAAATTACAAGGTAAATGGACTACAAGAATAATGGATTACAAGGCTAATGGAGTACAAGAATAATGGATTACAGGATTAATTGAGTACAGGCATAATGGATTACAAGGTCAATGGAATACAAATCAATGGATTACAATGCTAATTGACTACAATAGCAATGGACCACAAGGCTAATGGAGTAGAACAGTAATGAATTACAAGGCAAATAGAACAGAAAGCTAATGGAGTACAATAGTAATGGATTACAAGGTTAATGGATTACAAATCTAATGGATTACAAGGCTAATGGAGTACAAGAGTAATGGATTACAAGTCTAAATCAGTACAGAAGTAATGGATTACATGGTTAATGGAGGATAAGAGTAATGGATTACAAGGCCAATGGAGCAGAAATCTAATGGATTACACTGCTGATGGAGTACAAGAGTAATGGATTACAAGGTTAATGGAGTACAAGGCTAATGGAGTACAAATATAATCAATTACAAGACTAATGGAGTACAAGAGAAATGGATTACTAGGTTAATGGAACACAAGAGTAATGGATTACAAGGCCAATGAAGCAGAAATCTAATGGATTACAAGAGTAATGGATTACATGGTTAATGGATTACAAAGCTAATCAAGTACAGATCTAATGGGTTACAGGGCTAATGGAGTACAAGAATAATGGATCACAAGGTGAATGGAGTACAAGAGTAATGGATTACATAGTTAATGGAGTAAAAGAGTAATGGATTACAAGGCAAATGGAGTAGAAATCCAATGGATTACAAGGTTAATGGTGCAGAAGAGTAACTGAGTACAAGGCTAATAAATTACAAAGCTAAAGGAGTACAAGAATAATGGGTTACAAGGCTAATGAAGTTCAAAGCTAATGGAATAAAAGGCAAAAAGAATACAAGGCTAATGCATTACAAGGCGAATGGAGTACAAGGCTAATGGATTACAAGGCTAATGGAGTAAAAGACTAATTGATTCAATGTACTAAATCTTTAAATGTTGCTGTTTTGGAAGCTACTGAAATTAAATTAACTCTGATATTTATGTATTATGTAGATTTACATATCGCACAGTAAAAGCTCATCATAACACACATCAGCATCAGAAAATCTTCAAACTGTTATGTACTTTAAACAACAAACCAAAGCAAATCAACAAGCAACCACAATTCATGTACCAAATCTGTTTCTGTGCTGCTTTGCTGTACTGTAAAACACCAAACAAAGGAAACCAAGCAGCAACCACAATTCATGTACCAAATCTGTTTCTGTGCTGCTTTGCTGTACTGTAAAACACCAAACAAAGGAAACCAAACAGCAAACACAATTCATGTACCAAATCTGTTTCTGTGCTGCTTTGCTGTACCATAAAACACCAAACAAAGGAAACCAAACAGCAACCACAATTCATATACCAAATCTGTTTCTGTGCTGCTTTGCTGTACTGTAAAACACCAATTAAAAGAAACCAAACAGCAAACACAATTCATTTAGAAAGTACATTCTTGTGCTGCTTTTGATGACCACAACATACCCAACTATATTTGTATTGGTTTTCTGACTCATTTAGGTTGTGTAAAAACATTTATTTTACACCATCAGTGTGTGTGTATTTGTAATCAAGTTTTAAAGGTTAACTGAGTCTTCTCTGTCAGTTAAAGTTCAATCATGGTTGCCTATGTCATTACAGTATTAACTATACAAGACGTCAAGGTACCAGATGAAAGTGAAGCTTATCTGCATGTACCATACACACTAAATAGGGCTATACTGCCTGACGAGAGCAAAGTTTACCTGCTTGTACCAAACACATATAGGGCGATATTGCCAGATGACACCAAAATTTACATGCATGTACCATACAGACATAATGTGGCAATATTTTTCAGTGCCCATGATGACCAATATTTGTTGAAGAAAAAGACAAATCAAGTTGTACAGCATATGCTGTCTTCCACTTTTACGCAAGAAAATGAAAAATAAGTTTCATGATTGTATTGGCCAGTGTTTAAAGAAATTGAAATTTGAAGACAAGTGTGATCGTGACCTACTTTTGTTATGATGGTGTAGTACTCTTTAGGAAGCACTCTCATTAATGTGAATAAGCTGTGTCCCAGAAACTGTCCTGAACAAAAAAGATTTACCAAGAAAAAGTACTCCCTGATGTGCACAAAATATCCAGTTTTTTTACTACACCTGCAGCAGTGTCAAGAAAAGACTTATCCAGACAGAAGACCTAAACAGCACAAAGCATGACTTACTTCTGATATGGTGGTATATTTTTTCTTGAATGTTTGCACATTTCAAGTTTTATGAATGTACACATGCTAGTGTCTGATAAACTGATCTCAACATAGAAAACTGTACATTTGTTCCTGCTGATGACAAAAAACAACAACTACTACAGCTATGATGCCATGAATAAAGTATATCAATATTTCTGACAACTTATTCCCCAAAACTTCTGAATCTAGAGTACAATGGTGGAAAAATATAATCTGTACTAACCAAACACTGGCACATCCTCCACCAAAATTTCATTCTTCTGTGGAATGGGGGCTCTGACATCATCTCTAGAATAAGAAAAGAGATTTGCCATCATCTGATATCATCTCTACAATAAGAAAAGATTGATTTGATGCCATCATCTGACATAAAAATAACAGTGCCAGAAATGCCCATTAATTACATATATCATTCATGATGAATGAAACAATTTCTTACATTTTTGTTCTTTCTTCACAAAGATATAAGGGAAAGTAAATGACAAAGATAGTGACAATATACATGTACTTGCATGGAGAGAGCAAGGGTAGCTCAGTTGGTATAATATACATGTACTTGCATGGAGAGACCAGGGGTAGCTCAGCTGGTACAATATTAAAATACTTGCATGGAGGGAGCAAGGGTAGCTCAGTTGGTACAATATACATGTACTTGCATGGAGGAAGCAAGGGTAGCTCAGTTGGTACAATATACATGCACTTACATGGAGGAAGCAAGGGTAGCTCAGTTGGTACAATATACATGTACTTGCATGGAGGAAGCAAGGGTAGCTCAGCTGGTACAATATACATGTGCTTGCAAGGAGGGAGCAAGGGTAGCTCAGTTGGTACAATATACATGTATCTGCATGGAGGGAGCAAGGGTAGCTTAGTTGGTACAATATACATGTACTTGCATGGAGGAAGCAAGGGTAGCTCAGCTGGTACAATATACATGTACTTGAATGGAGGGAGCAAGGGTAGCTCAGTTGGTACAATATACATGTTTCTGCTTTTGTCAAGAAATGTAGTCCCTTGCATCAGTTACACAATCTAAATTAGTCCCTAACATCATTTACACAGCCTAAATTTGTCCTTTGCATCATCTACACAGCCTAAATTTAGTCTCTAGCATCCTTTACACAACCTAAATTTAGCCCCTTACATCAATTACACAACCTAAATTAGTCCCCAACATCATATACACAACCTAAATTTGTCCCTTACATCACGTATACAGCCTAAATTTAGTCCCTTACATCACTTACACAAGCTTGAAAATGTGTTTTTAAAATTTGTCTACAGGTTTCTACATATTTTATTTTCAGTTTCTGGAAAAACCAATTTCTGGAGGAGAATATATTTCTTTGATAACAATTCCTTCGAAGTATAATCATTACCTCACAAATCCAGCCTTCCCAGGTAAGCTTTAGCTTTGAAAGCTGAAAGTTGTCTTATAAAATAAGTGTTCAAAGTTTCTGATTTCTTGATTACAGAAAGTACATGCACCATCATTGATAAATATGTATTTTTTTCAAAAACATTGGTTGAAACTTTAATGCAATAAAATTTGTATCTTTGGTGCATTTCTATGCCAAGCTCATAAGATTTTTTCCAGTTCTGATCACCTATATGTCAACTTCACTGTCTGGACCAAGCAATGCATTTTCCATAAGGTTCATCTTTTTTAATTTAATTACCAATCTTTATAAATAAATTTTTTATTCTTATTTGCTAAAAGCAAAATTGTTTCTGAATTAACATTCATAAGAGTGTTTCCATTGTCAAAATAATTTTTAATCCTTCTTTTCCAATGACCAGACATTCTTTTAAACAACTGAGTGTAATATTAGTTTGAGCCTTTTGATGTGTTGCTTCCAAGTTTAATATTGATCCCTGACTACTGAAGAGATACTTTATACAGTATTCTATTTGACCGCCATTTTTGTATAGAAATGAAAATTAAGATCAACAAAACTTACACTGTCCTGTGACAAGTATCTTTCTACTGAAGAACCGCTGTAAAGGCATAAATCTTGCCAAAATTTATTACCAATATATTTACTAATCTTGTTAATTTGTCCACACTTATTTCAATATCTGGATCCCTCCAAATGTATTCAAAATTAGTTTGGTAACCTTAATCTGCCAAGTCCTTCATTTGCAATAAGGTATTTAATCCGAGTGATCTTCATGTATTGAATAAAAGAACGAATATGAACCATGTCTATACCACCATCTGTGGATGGTGATATAATATGAACCATGTCTATACCACCATCTGTGGATGGGGATATAATATGAACCATGTCTATACCACCATCTGTGGATGGGGATATAATATGAACCATGTCTATACCACCATCTGTGGATGGGGATATAATATGAACCATGTCTATACCACCATCTGTGGATGGGGATATAATATGAACCATGTCTATACCACCATCTGTGGATGGGGATATAATATGAACCATGTCTATACCACCATCTGTGGATGGGGATATAATATGAACCATGTCTATACCACCATCTGCGGATGGGGATATAATATGAACCATGTCTATACCACCATCTGCGGATGGGGATATAATATGAACCATGTCTATACCACCATCTGCGGATGGGGATATAATATGAACCATGTCTATACCACCATCTGCGGATGGGGATATAATATGAACCATGTCTATACCACCATCTGCGGATGGGGATATAATATGAACCATGTCTATACCACCATCTGCGGATGGGGATATAATATGAACCATGTCTATACCACCATCTGCGGATGGGGATATAATATGAACCATGTCTATACCACCATCTGTGGATGGGGATATAATTGTATCTCTTTTTACCCTTTCAGTTTTACCACTCCAAATAAATTTTAAAATGTTTTGTTCAGTTCATTTTCTAAATATAATGGTTTATTAAGCAATGCAGAGAATACATTAATAAATTCTGGAAAAAATCAAAGTGCTCAGAAAGCAGTCTTCACATCTCTAGAAGAGTATGGTAAGACTGATACCTCTTGTACAATCTTAGAGGGTGCAAGTGACAACTGTTGAACCTGACAGCAAACAACGCTAGAAGTTTGTCCCAAATAAGTTATTGTAATTTGAATCAATAATTAAATAAGTTCCCCTTATTCTTAGCATAGTAATAAGCCTAAGACACTGAAACAATTCTGTAGCTGGAACCACACAAGTTTATTTTTGACAGACTGTCAAACCTTGAGTGGCACAGGCATGAAAGAGCTATAGCGGTACTACATCGACTTGGCTCCATAAGCGATAAGGACTGCTTCCCTGCTCTTGATCCAGCTGATTATGTATCAAGTGGGTACTGAAGCACTCATCTGGGCCTGAAGTGAACAGGATACCTTCTGGCACTCTAATGGGTAGGATGATTCATAAGAGTGAAGTGTTCTGATGTCAGAATGGCACACTAGGCAAACAGACTATGTTATCTCACATTATAGGTAAAATCAACCTTGGTGTTGACCACATGTCATCTGATTCTGACGGCACAGTCTGATCATGATGGAAATGGGTCATCTTATCCTCCACAACATCATCAAATTTCTTATGTTAGAATGGATCATGGGATATGTTGTCCACGAAACCAGTTCATACTTGTATTGTTTGAGACAGTATCCGAGTTGGACTGGCATGCTTTCTAGCCGTTATACACTTCAAGTGTCAGGCTTATTGGTATCCTGCTTCATTTGTGATCTCAAATCTGGAGCTGTATGCAACGCATCTCCTGATTCACTCATTGGCTGGTGAATCCACAAGGGATCTCCTGATTCACTCATTGGCTGGTGAATCCAAAAGGGATCTCCCAATTCACTCATTGGCTGGTGAATCCACAACGGATCTCCTGATTCACTCATTGGCTGGTGAATCCACTGCTGTGCCATGCACATCAATAATTTTTTGACTGAGTCAGCATCAGCATCAATGATAATGACACACTTTTCTCTCAAAATGTATTTATCTGCTTTCCCTTTCTGTTTAGATTATCCACCCAGTACTGAAGCCTACCGACTCTCCATCCATACAGTGCATACTGCCATACTAAACATTTATTATATATCTAATGTCCATGACCTTGGGAATTCACAATGCTGGTGCTTAATCCTGCACATATTCTAGATCTGTAAATATAAATATAACAAGACATTATTTATGTATGTGTATAGATTCATGATGTTTCTGTGTTACTACATTGTTTTGTCAAGAATTACCTGCAATGACAGAGCATACAGATAAAGTCACAGAAGGGTCAATTTATAATCATCCCCTATTAGACTATACACTATCTACAGAAAACTTACCTGTATGTATTCAAACATAAACATGATTTTATACAGGGGGCATGTCTGCAATGCTGTTTAAAACTTACTGAGGTGGACACTGCAAAACTATTATAGTTTTCTACAGACAATAAATTACCAGCATGTCTTGAAGCTCTGTAATTTATTTTGCAGATTATACAAAATTTGAGCACACACTACTGAACGCACATACTAGTGACCTGTACAGGTAACTAAAAAAGGGTACCTAACATGCATAATTATGACAAAGCAGTAATTCTACAATAGTTATAGATAGAGTATATTTCCCTAAGATGACAAACTCCTTCAACTTGCTCCATAGTTTTGTACAAGGAACTCCTGACATCAGTTTTTGCAATGTCTCTAAAGAAAGCAACCTACCTAGTATCATCAGCTGCAGCAGAATCTGGACTACAGATGGGATTTGAAACAAATACTTAAACTTATGGGCAGATCAATCTGTCTGACTGCCCCAATTTGGTCAGACAATTTTAGCTTTCATTTGTAAAAGTTTTAGCCTGGGAGGGTTGGATTTGCAAGGTAGTTGCTTAAGATATTATGATCATTATGTATTTGAAAAGCAAATGTAGTCCTGAACTTCCCATTCCAAAATCCTACAAAACTGTATCCTCTATTGTCCTTTTCATGTCTTCTCCCTCCCTCTTCTCTGTAGTCTTGTATACTTACGAGGATCCATCCTGATTGGTTGATGAAGATGAGGCTGCTGATTCTGACTGACTTGAGCATGTTGCTGCAGGCTCCAGGCCACTGCCACCTTCATCCATGTGCATCTCAATGGCCAGAGCCAAATTCCCTGAGCAAACCTCCAGCATCTTCTGTCCAACATCTCTCTCTGCTCCTAAAATTAGTACATGCATTACACAATCAAGCTCTGAGGACAATCAGCCATCTAAAATAAAAGCCTGTAAAATCTGATAAATGCTTATACTTCATTTTACTGTTAAGTGTAATTGTACCATATGTTTCTGTGTCTGTTTCTAGATCCAGGTGATCAGCTGAGGTTAATAATGAACATCATATATTAGACTGGTCAATGATCTTTTACATTTCAACAACTATCACAGGCTTTTCGAATCCTGTTTGGTATAGATCAATCTCATCACAAGCTTTAGGAATCCTGTTGATATGGATCAATCCCATCACAGGCTTTAGGAATCCTGTTTGATATGAATCAATCCCATCATAGGCTTCAGGAATTTTTTATATGGATTGAGCCCATCACAGGATCTAGGAATCCTGTTTGATATGAATCAATCCCATCATAGGCTTTATGAATCCTGTTTGATATGGATCAATCCCATCACAGGCTTTAGGAATCCTGTTTGATATGAATCAATCCCATCATAGGCTTCAGGAATTTTTTATATGGATTGAGCCCATCACAGGATTTAGAAATCCTGTTTGATATGAATCAATCCCATCATAGGCTTTAAGAATCCTGTTTGATATGGATCAATTCCATCATAAGCTTTAGGAATTCCATGTCATAAAGATCAATCCTGTCACCCCCTTATTAGCTTTTATGCAATGACTGTGACATGGCTACTGTGGTAATTCGGACAGACACATATCCTGAACAAGTACATTGGAGAAACTACTTGTCACTTAACAAAAGTGCTTGAAGTTGTTAAATGAGCTGAAAAATCCAAAAAACAACCTTAAGTGGTTTTAAATTAAGCCAACCAAACAATATACCCTTTTCAATTAGCTATACTAGGCATAAAAATCATCATACATATTAACACCAACACCAACTGAAAGTCTGTTTTCTGTCTTTACAATTTATGTATGCTTCTCACGATCTATTCTAGGATGCCAATGCTACTGATGTATGCTTCTCAGGATCTATTCTAGGATGCCATTGATACTGATGTATGCTTCTCAGTGTCTATTCTAGGATGCCATTGCTACTGATGTATGCTTCTCAGGATCTATTCTAGGATGCCATTGCTACTGATATATGCTTCTCAGGGTCTATTCTAGGATGCCATTGCTACTGATGTATGCTTCTCAGGGTCTATTCTAGGATGCCATTGCTATTGATGTCTGCTTCTCAGGGTCTATTCCAGGATGCCATTGTTACTGATGTATGCTTCTCGTGTCTATTCTAGGATACCATTGCTATTGATGTATGCTTTACAGGGTCTATTCTAGGATGTATAATGGCAGGATTCATGCTGATTACCAAAACGCTGCACTTAAAAATTCAACCAACTGCACAAAACTTGCATGTCATCAGTTACCAGGCAAGTCCTACATTTATTTCATGTCATCAATTACAGGGCAAGCCTACCTTTCTTTTACATCATCAGTGTTATCACTCTAAGGTCATAAACTATCTAACAAAATGAAGCAAAACCAACAAGTTTTGTAAAACTTAACTAATAATATAATTATCAAAGTTATAAAATGAAAATATAATAGGAACTTACAGTATTATGAATTTAATCGAAAATAATCCTAAAAATATTATATTCAAGTCCAAAAGAATCAAACATCCAAATGAATTTCATATCCTTGAATGCACTAGTCCGACAACAATCCTGATGTATCAAAATGGCATAGTCCAGAAATCCTCTGCATATTCACAATAGTCCCTGAATGATATTTTAGTCCAATGTGCACTTTGTAGTACCAATGAATAACCTAAACAAATGTATCCTCTCAAATAATATCTAAACACTACATAAAAGAAATAAGACTAATCAAAACTGTCCAGCACAAAGGGTGAAAACACATTTTGCTACTACTAGCTATGTGACTTTTCGCAAATACCCCACATTGTCAAAGAATCCACATGACCTAACCCATCCAATGGGAATAACAATTCTTCTAAGAACCCATCTGACCAATCTGTCCAACGGGCAACACAAGACTCGTAAACAGGTTTTATTATTAATATCATTATTAATGTCCTAAACGCCCATGTCAACAACTAATTATTGATACAACGCTATCTCTACTCTTAATATCTTAAAATAGAACCTATACCCATATACAAAATTTAGCTAGAGATAACTGCTACAATTGACAGTCACGAATAAAATTCACAAAAATAACAGATATATATAACAATCAGTTGCAGGGCAAGCCCAACCTTTAGTGCTTGTCATTAGGTGCAGGGCAAGCCCTACCTTTGAATTGCAGAGCAAGCCCTACCTTTATTTCTTGTCATCAGTTGCAAGGCAAGCCCTACCCATAGTTCCTGTCAACAGTTGCAGGGCAAGCCCTACCTTGAGTTCTTCCAATGAATTGCAGGGCAAGCCCTACCTTTAGTTCTTGTCATCAGTTGCAGGGCAATTCCTACCTTTAGTTCTTGTCATCAGTTGCAGGGCAAGCATTACCTTTATTTCTCATCATCAGCTGCAGGGCAAGCATTACCTTTATTTCTCGTCATCAGCTGCAGGGCAAGCATTACCTTTATTTCTTGTCATCAGTTACAGGGCAAGCCCTACCTTTATTTCTTGTCATCAGTTACAGGGCAAGTCCTAACTTTATTTCTTGTCATCAGTTACAGGGCAAGCATTACCTTTAGTTCTTGTCATCAGTTACAGGGCAAGCATTACCTTCAGTTCTTATCATCAGTTGCAGGGCAAGCCCTACCTTTATTCTTGTCATCACTTGCAGGGCAAGCCCTACCTTTATTTCTTGTCATCAGTTACAAGGCAAGCATTACCTTTAGTTCTTCATTAAATACCTTGTGTATTCAGAAAATGCACTTTTAATCCTGTACAGAGAAAATGACCTTTTTATCCTGTACTCAGATAATGACCTTTTTATCCTGTATTCAGAAAATGCCTTTTTTATCCTGTATTCAGAAAATGCACTTTTTATCCTGTACTCAGATAATGACATTTTTATCCTGTATTCAGAAAATGCACTTTTTATCCTGTAGTCAGATAATGACCTTTTTATCCTATATTCAGAAAATGCCCTTTTTTATCATGTATTTAGAAAATGCCCTTTTATCCTGCATTCAGAAAATGCCCTTTCATCCTGTATTCAGAAAATGCCCTTTTTATCTGATGGTAGGGGAATGTACCAACACAGACCAATATATAAAGTGATATAATAAAACCTTGTTCATAATGTTATTGAAATAAGGTCCTTCAATAATACTTACCTAATCAAAATACATTAGGAGACCACATCCTTATAGACAGAGACAAGTGGATTAAATTGTCTGTACAAGCAGTCGACAAAGTTTCCTCCTATGTTGGGGTGAAAAATCAAAAGTTCATTCCCTATAGAAAATATGGATTTTGCAGAAACCGTGAGGTAGAACCACAGGGGAGGCATTTTAAACTTGGACTGGCAAAATTAAAAATCTAAGTTTGAGCCCTACCTCCCTAATATCACGAAGTAGAATATTTATACTTTTAATTCATAACAGTTAAAACTTATTTTCTTTATTAAGTCTTAATATGCAAAAATTTACAATGTATACAAACCGGACACCACAATTTTTCATTTCTTCCATTCCATCATCACATCATTTATCTTAACATCCGAGGTCAAATGATCACATGAGACAACAATCTATGCAAAGAAAAAGTCATTTCTGACTGAATACTGCTTCTACGAATTTGGTGATGTGACTGCAGCTGCATGGAAGAGTAGACTGTTTGTAAATACTGGATAATCAGCTAATGGGTAAAATTTATTAAAGTTATAAAGCATGTTTCTATGAAGATAAATATTTTACTTACTGATACAGGTAGATTTCAATGCAATGTCACTTAAATTTGCTAGCCCATTTATAACAGCCAGGTGTGATTCACTTTTGCTCATGTTCATAATACTGTGCTTATAATATTACAGACCGAAGTGTCCACAGTCTAAACATCCTTTAAACTATTCAAGCTTAATATAGTATACAACAGGCAAGCTGATTTTGGATATGGCATCTGACTCAGTATGAATGACACAGATACAGAAAAGGTTAAGCAGCTCATGTTTAGTAAAAAGTAACATAACTACTTCAAAACTGTAATTTGATGCTAATTAACAACCAGAGATCACCCCACTGCCTCAATGTATCCAAAAAGGCACTGATATCACAATTATGGCATCACTGTTATCATAGCTATGGCATCACAGCTATCATAACTATGGCATCTCTGTTATCATAGGTATGGCATCGCTGTTATCATAGGTATGGCGTTATCTGGAGAGCTGTTTAAGGCTTTGCATAGCTCATCACACCACAGGTCTTGAAGAGCTTTGGAAAACAATTACAATGGCCCTAAATAAATCAGTGTATCCTATTCATACTATTTAAGACCAGGAATGGTCTCCCCTTGATCAAGAGTAAGTTATGTAGCCCAAACCAAAAAGAAAATGGGCTATATAAAAAACTAGACAAATCTGGAAAACAGAAAGATAAAGATGAACTCATGAACTTCAAACACTATATTAGAAAACACAAAAAAGTACTGCAAAAAGTCAATTGGAATTAGTATGGCAGGCTTTAGAAATCAATTTGCCTTGATACCGAGGAGTAGATCAAATCTGGCTTTGAAGCTCAAGTTTGCAGGGTACTTGCCAGCAGGCATGTCCATATGCATGTGTGCATGCATGCATGTGCACAAGAGAGAGAGACACACACACACGCTGGCAGTTTGTGAGCTCGGAATGTGCCTAGATTGCTGACTCTAAACAATCAGCTTGTCAAGGATTATTTTGATGCATGTCGCCAATTTCAACTTGGCAATAAGTTCTTATAATATATTTGGTAAGATTTCTTTGAAAGGTGTGTTTGGAAACAGATATAGGCACTCATCTCAAGCTATTAGCCACATAGATACCTAGCACCCAAAACACATTCTCTTTAGAAATCTGGCCATTAACAAAACCATTATCTACCGAACCATTTATCTATTTGTACACATGTATGTGTCTATTTGTATACATGTATATGTCTGTATACATGTATATATCTGTATACATGTATGTCTGTTTGTATACATGTATATATCTATTTGTATACATGTATATGTCTCCTTGTATACATGTATATGTTTATTTGTATACATGTATATGTCTACTTGTATACATATATTATGTCTTTTTGTATGTAACTACACTGTATATCAGCATAATAACAGCTAACTTTTACCAAACTGTAAATTCCTGATGAGGATTATAATTCAATCAACCCACAACATAATGAGACAATAATGTCTCAGAAATTAAGAAACAAACAACTATTGCCTCTTCTAAAACAACTCTAAATATGATTCAATGGCTTCCTAAAGACAGTTAGTATTATACAGACAATAAAACTAAGGTGAACATACGGATGGAAGATTTTCAGTCTGTGCTCTGCTCCAAACCACCATCTATAAACATATCTTTCAGGACCTAAATAATGACAACATCCAAATAATATTTCAGAACAGCCATTCATCCCAAGATTCCTCACATGGTAATTTCCACACGTGTTATGTATATTTAATTTAATTGTTTGTCTGTTGGTTTTAAATTTTCTTTATTCCATTACATGCTATTGTAATGTAACATTGTTTACTGGACTTGACCTTGTCCAGAACTGAGTTCAGTTCTGTTTGACCTGATGGACTCTTTTTTTAATTTTTTTTTTATTTCATTGATGTAAACAACTAATAATAACTTCATTAATCTCTATGGGTATGAACTCATTGACCAAATTATTACAGTAAACATGATCTGGGTCAGGGTTTTGGGGATTACAAAGTGAATTTTATATGGTATTATGCTTTAAATAAACAAGGCTCATTAAATCATGCTAGAAAGTTATTTTCCATTAGGTAATGGTTGTTTTTAGAAGCTGCTAATTCGTCACCTGAGGTCAAACAAAGAACTATATTATCTTGTGGCTGTCAGAATTTGACCAGTTGTGCTTTAACATCTGGCACTTGAGTTGTATTATGTTGTGACCAGTTTGGGCTGGATTTTATTTTCTTCAAGTTATTCAAGTGATTATTTTCTCTGGATATACAAAAGTGCTCTGACAGAATTCTTGGATAAAGACATTCATTGGAATTTATACTGAATTCAAACCTGGAATAATATTTCTGTGATTCAACAAGACACTGTTGACACATCAGTATGACGCAGGCTATAACTGACACATCATCGCCTTCAATTTGGAATCTCTGGGACTTGAACTGAATTTTATTCATGACTTTTTATTACTAGGACTGGGTCTTTAATTCTTGGATCATTTTTGGATTTAATTCGCAATACCGTAAGTTCTTTTTCCTTATTTTTCACTTTGCATTCTAGGGAAACAAATTATTTGTTAAATTTTACAAAGCTTGTTGTCTTCACTCTTTATTGTTACTTATTTTAAGAGCATAGACTCGTAACACATGGAATCGACAAATTATTAATCCCATAAAGCAGTAGGACCTGATGAAATAAGACCTACTGTCCTCAAAATACTACAACTGGAACTGATATATATATTACACATTTTGTTCCAAAAGTGCATTAATACTAGTATGTTGCCATTAATACTAGTAAACTGCCATTAATACTTGTATGTTGTCAATAATACTACTAAATTCCCATTAATACTGGTAAACTGCCATCTAAAAGGAAACCTGCTACTGTCATCCATAACTACAAGAAAGGATAAAAATGCATATCATCATAGTATTAAATTAGAAATTGTGAAATCCAACAAATATCATGGCATCCGCATTGCAAACAAACTTGACTGAAACTCACATATCATATATAACCCTATATATATGTTATGTATATTTAATTTGTTTGTTTGTTAGTTTTAAAAAAAATTATTTTATTACAAGCTATTGTAATGTAACATTATATGCTGGACTTGACCTTGTCCAAAACTGAGTTCATTTCTGCTTGATCTGATTGACTTTTTTTATTTTATTTGGTGTAAACAACTAATACATTGCTAAATTATTCTCTCTGTGCATGGGCTTAATATCAGGATCATTATTAATAGAAGAAGTAAATATGTTTATTTGGGTCTAAGTTTTGGAATTTCCTGAGTGTAATCCAGGCTATGGTTTTGATTTTGTAAACATCAGGATCATTATAGCAGGTTATTTTCCATTAGGTAATGTTTTCTTTAGAAATGCTAATTGTGACCTGAGGTCAATTAGAGAACTATATAATCTTGTAATTGTGAGGACTTGGTCATTCATGCTTTAACATCTAGCACTTTCAAGTTGTATATTATATGTTGTGACCAGTAGTTTTGGGCTGGAATCTTTTTTGTTCAAATTACTGAATTCAAGTGATTATTTTCTCTGGAAATACAAAAGTGCTCTGAGAAAATTCTTGGATAACAACATTCACTGAATGTATCCTGAATTCAAACCTGGAATTATATTACTGTGATTCAAAAAAAGACTGTTGACACATCAACACTCTATAAGCTATAAATGACACATCATCACCTTCAGTTTTTGGATTTCTTTGGGACTTGTACTGACTTTTATTCAGGACTTTAATTTACTAGAACTTGTGTCTGTAATTCTTGGATTAAATTGGTATTTAATTCATAATACCGTTAAGTTCTTTTTTCTCATTTTCACTTTGTATTCCAGGGAAATAAAATATTTGTTAAATTTTACAAAGCTTGTTGTCTTTCACTCTTTTCTGTTACTTATTTTATGAGCATAGACTAGTAACCATAGCAAACTTTAGAATTTGTAAAATAAAACATCAAAATCATGAAATCCAAACAGCAGCTGCCTACAAAACTTAGGCATGCTTACAACTGGAAATTGCCTATACTACCTGGTCCTCTCACACAGAAAACCCTGTTCATCAACTTAAATTTGTCCAGAGATGTGCTGCCAGATGTGTGAAACAAAACAATAAGAAAACATGCAGTGTTACAAATATGATACAACCAGTAAACAAGAGATAACTTAAGCTAGAATTTAAAATCACCAATGACCATTCAAAAGACAATCCTGCAGTTCCATAATCAGCCTATAGACAGATCTAGACAACCCCATAGTTACCATAATCTTGCCTATAGACAGATCTAGACAACCCCATAGTCACCATAATCTTGCCTATAGACAGATCTAGACAACCCCATAGTTACCATAATCTTGCCCATACATAATTCTAGACAATCTTAACTTCAATGCATGAAGGTAAGTATGAATGCTGGCTGATTTCTAAAGGTTGAATTTATGTGATTAGCAGAAAATAGTTAAAATAATAACGGATTTATCGTACATTCATTTCTTTCACCGCATGGAAGACACACTTTTTAGCATTTAAGTTTTACTGGGCACTATTGGTATATTGTACAATATTCATGATAAAGATTAATACTCATAAATCTAACAAAGCATTATCATACTCAGACCAGTACATTCTCTCTCTCTCTCTCTCTCTCTCTCTCTCTCTCTCCCTCTCTCTCTCTCTCTCTCCATCAAGTGAGAGAGAGAGAAAGAGAGAATTACAAATATACACCTAACACAACAGAAAGTGATATCCATGGATTCTACAGAAGAATGCTTGATAAGACTAGGCAGAATTAAAATGTAATACAAATAATACTATCATACAGATTAGAAAATTTTGAATTCATACTCTACGGAGATTCGAACCCATGTCATCACTCATCGCCTTCAGTTTAATATATATAACTTGGGATGCATTTATTTCTGCTGTTGCTATATTCAATCTTATTTGCTCTCTGAGTGGGCACATCAGAGCTGCCTTATTTTTATAATAATTTCAAAACATATATATATATATATATGTATGTATGTATATATATATATATATATATATATATATATATATATATATATATAAAAACCAATGAAAATTTTGAAATAGGTTCCAAAAATTGTCTTTGTGTGTTAAACCCATTTCTGCAACTCTCTGGTATCCCAAACTCTCTTCCAACAGCAGAATAAGTTTAAGAAATGTTTAACAAAAGATTGTTGATATGCTTGAAAGCATACATTAGCCAACCAGCAGTGTACTATGTACTATTAGCTAGTACATTTGTAGCATGTGATATAAATACCGAAGTATGGAAATTATTTAACACCCCATTCTCTCATGTTTCCATGCATTTTGACCGCTTAAATAATTGTCCGCACATAATTTATGATAGTCACACTTAAATTATACAGCTGGTTCATGCCAGTCTCACACAACCCAAAACCTAAAATAAGAAAAATGTAATTATTAACCCTTTACCCCATGCAATCGCCTTTGGATGCCTCTACTACATTCTCATGGAAGCACCTTTGGATGCCTCTACCTGATTCACATGGAAACGCCTTTTGACACCTCTACACCATTCTCATGGAAGAGCCTTTCTATGCCTGCTGTAAACTTCAGCCATTTTGAGCAAGTTTTCATAGCACCACCTTCAGGGAAACCCTCTATTAGATACTACATTCACTGGTATGAATGACCATTATGTCAGATCACGTGGTCGCTGTTAAATATCTGGTCAAATCTCCTTTTTAAAGCAACTGGATAATATGCTCCGCTCTCCAAAATGGAGGCCATGGCTTTCATTCAGTACTTACTTGAGTTTTCACGATTAGAATCGCAACTATGAAAGTTTTAATAACTTAGGTAAAGGCTCTGATATTGATGTCGGCAGCAATTAGTTTTTATAAATTATCAAATTCAGATGATTTAGTGATGTAGATGCAGGCAAAGAACCTGTATATTTTGAGTATGAAAAATGGCAGCTACAGTTGGTCACATGGTTTCATTGCCTTGACGGTGAACAAGTTCTCTCAAGATTTTAAAGCACATAAAAAATTATTCTGTGAAAAATAATTATACAGCTATAACGATCTGATTTTAGTTTTAAATCTTTCCATACATAATATATCTGCACCAAAAATGTAAAATGGTTAAAATTGCTGTTAAACATAACATATACTACACTGCTTAACAGTTAACAGGCAGGCCTATGTGTATGGAGTCAAAAAGGTAACAGGTGTTCTATTTATTGTGCACTGCACTGGGTAACTTTGCTACATGTATATCAAAGGGCTAAAAAGCCATACACTCTTTGAGGTAAAGGGTTAGTAACCACAATATAATGATCAATTTAATAAATCATTATTAATGTGTTTATTATTAACAGCTTAAGCATTCAACTCTTGTATACATTGCAATACATGCATTTAATGTTACATTTATTTACTTTCAAAACTGTCTTCAAATGTGCAATTGCTAGCTTTTAATGTTGTATCACTTGCAGTAAAGTACATATTAATTTATTATATAATATTAAATTTCAAAGTTATGAATTATACATACTCAACACTATGCTATATACGATATAACTGAAGTACGTTTCGGTGTTATCATTGCGTTCAGGTGTTTCGGTTCGTTTCCGTGTTTCTATGCACTCGGACTTCATTGTTTGACCATTTTTTTTCGGGGTGGGGGTTCGAAAATGGGTGACACAATGTATATCGTATAAATACTTTCCATGTGCGATACTGAATTATTTGTGATAATGAGCATGTACATACATAATAGACGGTATTTACCCGTGATTGAGCAGAACTCGTCTATCAGATTCTCCATTTGCTTCCTTGGCGCTTCATCCGAAGCGAAAGCAACACTACGTCGGTGAAAAGCTATATGCTTTTGCATGAGCAAGACTCTATTCAGAACTTGGATATTAGGAAAAAATTGGATGGTGCATAGCAGATTTGCTGTATATTGGTACCATATTTGTTTATTGCTCTGTTCAATATTCTTTTCGTCTATTCTTTTACTGGTTTTTTATATTAGTCTTGTCCATACTGTGCTCATTGTTTCATTTAAACAGGTGTTTCATTCCCTCTATGTTCTCCAGGGACTACCCTCACCTACTCACCCCACCCCACCCCATACCTAGTTAAGAGGGTTTCAATACAATAATCATACTCTATGCCATGAAGTTTTTAAAATTTCATAATGAAAAATGTACATAACTTGAAAGTAAAGTTAGTTTAACTTTTTAAAATATCCCTAAAATACTGTGTGTGTGTGTGTGTGTGTGTGTGTGTGTGTGTGTGTGTGTGTGTGTCCCCTGAGGAAGAGCTTTGCTTTAGGTTGAAACATAGGGAAACTGTGTCGTTTTTCTCATGGTGTTCACAAACTTTGACATTATATAATATTTGTGCTTATAGTAGTATTTGTTAGGAAAATTATGAACATATAGTAATAATAATAATAATAATAATAATAATAATAATAAATATTGTCTTAAAGTAAGTAATAGAAAAGAGCAAAAACCATCAAGTTTTGTAAAATTCAACAAATAATTTATTTCCCTAGAATAAAAGTGAAAATGTAAAAACAAAAGAACTTACTGAATTGTTAATTAAATCCCAGTTAATCTTAGAATTACTAACACATGTCCTAATCAATAAAGTTCTAAATAAACTTTAGTTGTATTCTAAACAATTTCCAATGCTGAAAGTATTGATGTGCCTGTAGTAGTCATTAGCCTCTGATGTACTAATGTATCAATGTCCTGAATTGTAATGATATGCCAACAGCCTTTTGTTGAGTCACAGTAATATAATCCAAAGTATCTTTGTTTGAATTCGGTATAATTCCCAGTTAACGTCTCTTTCCAAGGATATTAAAAATGAACACTTTGTATTTCCAGAGAAGAATGAGTTAAATTAAATAATTTCAGCCCAAATCAAACACTGAACACAAAAATGATTCTACCTCAAGATCTTATAGCATGATAGACTGATTTTCAGATAAACAAGACTTACCGGTATATAAAAAACTAAGACATAAAAAAATCCTACATGAGGGTCCAAAGTTCATTTCTAGAAAAATCATAATTAGACAGTCTGTTACTAAAATTATAAGAAAGAACATAGTAAACACAATGCCCTTGACTCAGACCAATATAAAGATGTTTACTTCTGTTGATAATGATCCTAATATTGAGCCAACAATTATAGAGAAAATATTAGCTATACATTGGTTGTGTACAGAATTTTTTTAAAATTTGATTTTGGTCAAGTAAACAAAAAAATTAATTTTGAACAAGGTCAGCCACAAGATACAGTTCCACATAATATAACAAATTAATAAAATAGGAAACAATGCAAATTAAACATACATAAATAATAATAATAATAATAATAATAATAATAATAATAATAATAATAATAATTGTATTTAATGAAGGTAATTCAATCAGTTACAAAACAAAACTAATTGACCCTTAAGTCCTCTAACATATATGTAAAGACATGTACAGAGTGCAATCAATCACTATCCAAATGCACATTCATGTTCACATATATTAGTCATGTATATAGAAATTACAGACACTTACACATGAATTTACTATCAGTGTTCACTAGTCAAAATTAAACTCTTGCATAACTCATACCAACGTATGTTGACATACAAAATGGTAGCTGGAGGAAGTAAGGCCATGTGGTATTAATAAAGATGTAGGAAGTGAATAGGCCATGTGGTATTAATAAAGATGTAGATTTCATCCATTTCATACAACTGTTGTGAAAGGCTGATATGCTGGTAAATTCTTTAATTTCTTTTGGTATATTATTCCATATGATGACCCCTTGAGTATTGAAAAAATTTCTAAATATTTCTTTCTTTCATTTTGGAATTAGAAAACGTTTAGCCATCAGTGATCTAAGGTTTGAGGTGCTGCTGCTTTCTCTGCATTTAAATTTATTTTTCAAGGAAACTGAGGCAGAATTAACAGAAACTCTATGCATCATTTTGGCTTTCAATAGGTGAAATTGTTCTTGAAAATGTAGGAATGTTTAGAGTTGTCTCTGTAATGTTTCCAGATTGCCCATCTAGTATTATTTACAGGCACATATTTGCAGCCAAAATATTTTCTTACCATTACCATCAGAAGTATTTCCCCATATGATATTACAATAGTCAACCACTTTTAGTTTTTTGTTATTATAAATGAGGTTCAAGTCATCTGTCTTCAATTTTGCTTTTTTTTTGATGTGTTGTTTATAATGAAACTTATGTTTTATCTGTAATTTCAGCCATGGACATGACTATAATACAGTACATGGACATGAGGACTATAATACAGTACAAAGTCATTGACATGAGGACTGTAATACAATACATGGACATGAGGACTATAATACAATACATGGACATGAGGATTTTAATACAATACATGGACATGAGGACTATAATACAGTACAAAGTCATTGACATGAGGACTATAATACAATACATGGACATGAGGACTATAATACAGTACATGGACATGAGGACTATAATACAGTACATGGACATGAGGACTATAATATGGCAGAAGAAAGACATTAGGCAGAAGATATACATTAGTATGAACAAATAAAGATCTTGTAAATAAAACAGTATCTGAGTGGAAACAACTTAAGTAATACTGCAATATCTTATCATACTTATGCACTAGTTAAACAGTTTTCTTCTGCTGACATTTGTGTGTCAATGTGTTTTTACACTGCAGCTTTAAAGGTATGTAATTACAAAGAAAAATAGTTTTAATCAAGGTTGGAGGAGAGTTCCAGACTCTAAGGAAATATAATGGAAGCTTTTGTATATAACACTCTTGTCACATAGGGAACAACAACGTTATGGTAGCTGGATCTAGCTGAGTATCTTTGTTGGCATGATCCACACCTCACATAATTAGACAAAAACCAATGTTGGCCTGATGATTGCCCCACATAATCAGACAAAAATCTATGTTGGCCTGATGCATGCCCCACATGATTAGACAAATGTATGTGTTGGCCCGATCCACACTCCACATAATCAGACAAATATCTGCATTGGCCTGGTGAGTGCCCCACATAATTTTAAAGACAAATATATGTGTTGACCTGATCCACACTCCACATAATTAGACAAAAACCCATATTGCCCTGATGCATGCCCCACATAATTAGATAAATTTATGTGTTGGCCTGATCGACACTTCAAATAATTAGACAAAAATCCATGTTGGCCAGATGCATGCCCTGTATAATTAGACAAATATATGTGTTGGCCTGATCCACACTCCACATAATTAAACAAATATCGGTGTTAGTCTGATGCATGTCCACATCATTGGACAAATAGGATGGAGATTTGTTACAAAGAATTTAGAAAACATGGTTAAGTCCTCAAGTTACCTGACTATTTCAAGATTTAGCATGTAAACACTTAGTTGCTCAGATTGATAAATGCTGGTCTTCGGATCCAAGTTCTTCAGGAATCTAATTATTTTATTTTATGACATCTGAAGTTTAGTTTTTAATTGTTACATAGTACCAAGCTCAGCTTGCATAGTCAAAGTGACACTTAATCAAGGATGAGCATGAGTACTTAAAGTGACAATTAATCAAGTATGAGCATGAGCAGTCACAGTGACACCAAATCAAGACTCAGCCTGAGTAGTCAAAGTGACAATTAATCAAGAATGAGAATAAGCAGTCAAAGTGACACTGAATCAAGGCTCAGCCTGAGTAGCCAAAGTGACACCAAATCAAGGATGAGTATGAGTAGCCAAAGTGACAATTGATCAAGGATGAGTATGAGTAGTTAAAATGAAAATTAATCAAGGATGAGCATTAAGTAGTCAAAGCGACACCAAATCGAGGCACAGCATGAGTAGTCAAAGTGACACCAAATCATAATATATGTAGTTTTATAATGGACAGATAGTTGCCTTGTCCATAGAGAACTTAAATTTTTGTAATGGCAGGGGCTAAGTTTCCCTTTGCTAAAATTCATCTATATTAATGTCAAGGTATTTAACAGAATTCTGTGGGTAAATGATTGCACATTTCAGTAGTATTTTTACTTTCTGTTTTGATCCAAAAAGAATGCACTCCATTTTTCCTAAGTGCAGGGACAGTTTGTTATCTACCAAGTCTGGTGTGATTCAGATACTTTTCCTAAAACATTTGAGACATATTCTAGCTCTTGGTGTGAAAAAAAGAATGGCAGTGTCATCAGTATCTAAAATTATAGCATTATCATCAGTATACAAAATGATGGCATTGTCATCAGCATATAAAATGATGTCATTATCATCAGCATATAAAATGATGGCATTATCATCAGCATATAAAATGATGGCATTATCATCAGTATACAAAATGATGGCATTGTCATCAGCATATAAAATGATGGCATTGTCATCAGCATATAAAATGATGGTATTATCATCAGCATATAAAATGATGGTATTATCATCAGCATATAAAATGATGGCATTATCATCAGCATATAAAATGATGGCATTATCATCAGTATACAAAATGATGGCATTGTCATCAGCATATAAAATGATGGCATTGTCATCAGCATATAAAATGATGGCATTATCATCAGTATACAAAATGATGGCATTGTCATCAGCATATAAAATGATGGCATTGTCATCAGCATATAAAATGATGGTATTATCATCAGCATATAAAATGATGGCATTATCATCAGCATATAAAATGATGACATTATTATCAGCCTATAAATGAATGGCATGATCATCAACATTCACAAGGGGTTTTCACGTTGAATCAGTACTAACGACAATATCATTTACTTAACACAAAAGTAGTAGGGGGCCTAAAATACTTCTTTGTGGAACATCTAAACTTATTTGTCTTTTTTTGATTCTACCCAAATGACCTTAATTATTTGTTTTCTGTTACCTGAATCTGACCCAAACCATTTACTGGTTCAATTCCCATACTTTTCAGCTTACAACCAAGAATTTCATGATCTACAGTGTCAAAAGTATTTTGAAATTCTAGTATAATCATTCCTGTATACAGGTCTTTGATAGTTTGAGTTTTAATATCATCCAATAGATTAATCAAGGATGTGAAGTACCATAAGCACACTTGATAAATATTTATACACTAGGGTATTGTCCATAAGGTATTTTTCAAGCTGCAAAAAGACGCAAGACCTTTGGAACAATATTAAGAATTCTGTCTGGTTTATAATTTCCATGTTTACATCTATCACTGTTCAAATAAAAACATGTAACCTATGCTAATTTTAGTTCATCTGAAATAGTGTTGTTTTCCATGAACAAATAATATAAATGCCATCTTTGCACCATCTTTTAAGAACATTGTAGGTATATCATCTATGCCTGTACTTTATTGAGGGCTTAGATTATAAAATTCTTTGTATATGAAATTTTCACAGATGGGACAGATTAAAAGGATTTTGATCCAGTACCTGCCTACTATAAACATGTGGAGTTTTGTGTCCAAAATCCATCCATATTTATCACAATATGTTGAGAACCTTTATGGTGTGAACTGTAACCAAGATCTTTTAATTGCTGCTGTCACTTTTGGGAATTATTTTCATTTTTGTTAATTCTAAAAGGATTCAGTTTTGGCTTTTTTAATGTCTCTCTGAACTTGCTTGCTTGCTGTGCATTATTCTTTACTTATTGCCTTTTTCATTTTTCTTCTAGAGTGCAAGAGTCTCTGTTTGATGCTTTCTAAATATCATATATCATCCATGGCTTTATTCTTTGTTTGAATGTTATCTCTTTTACTGATGCTACATCATACTGTACTGAAGTGAAAACCTACCTGAACTGAACCCGAATATCATTACCATTATCACAGTTAAATACATCAGTCCGGTCCATACTCTATAATTTCATGATAAAATCTTCATTATTATAGCTTTTCAGTGATATAACTTTAGCAGTATGATATCTGCTTATCAGGTCTCTAATAAATTTCCTGGTCCAATAAATTGAAAAGTGATCACTTAAGCCAATGGAGATAGTACTTGATTTACAATCTTTTTTCCTTGTCTTATTACACTGGATGTGATCAAGTAAGGTAGGTAATGATTTAGAAATACTAGTACCAATAGTCTTATATAGGTTAATTTACTAACAGTCTTGATGTATCACAATGATATAATCCAGTATGCCTTTGAATTAATTCATATTAACCAAAAAATGGTGTTTTATTCCAAAAATCAATGAACACTTTGCAGTTTCAACGAATAATTTTTTTTTTAAAAAAATGATTCACTGCAAATTATATCTGACCACAACTAACAATGATTTTATAGACTGAACTTATCAGCACATTCAAGACTCAGGGGAATTCATTTAGAATATTCTATACTTTTGAACTTGTTATAGAACTTCTAGGATTATTTGGGATTTCATTCACAATGCTGTAAGGTCATTTTAAATTACTACTTTCTATTCTTGGCAAATAAATTGTTTCTTGAATTTTATTAAACTTGATGGTTTTCTTTATCTGTTACTTAGTTTACAACCAACAAGTTATTTATATATATATATATATATATATATATATATATATATATATATATATATATATATATATATATATATATATATATGTAAAGAATACAAACTCATATGGCTAATAACAGTCCTTTCGAGTGCATTGGATCCAGCAAGGAATCATGTATGTCAGGGATTGATTAAGATAAATGCAATGAACTGACAACAAACAGTGTAAAACTAGTGTCTAACTAGCCTGAGCTCTTTCGACTCTTAACAAGTCTTTTTCAAAGGCATATACAAAGCATAGACAAGACAAACAAATGAAACAGAAAAACCATAGTGTTTACAAAACTTTACATGGCTGTTTCTACAGGAATTAAACCTCCAAATGTATTATGTTTCAACTAGTTTATATCAACTTGTTGCGGATACTGGAAATTAATTGTATACCCATTTCAAGTCCCCAGTTATATATATATATATATATATATATATATATATATATACTCATATATATATATATATATATATATATATATATATATATATAACTGGGGACTTGAAAAAGCTTGCATCATCCTGTCTCCAAGATAAGCACATCTAAGTTTCTAGCCTGTTGGCAAATTCACCCCTGTTGTGCCTTTGTTATCACTGCTCATCAGACAACTCAGGACCTCGGTTGCAGTCAGAAGGTAGTCCTACAATATAAGATGCCTCCCCAGAATATTTCTGCTTTTGGGTCACCCAAAAACGTAAATATCAGGGTCAATATCTTAAATTGTAGGACTAACCAGAAGAGAATATGAGATATATTGCAGCTATCATGAGTCGCCAACCAGTATTATATATTTTCCTTGAATCTAGAAATGAGACTAGGTCTTCTATAACTTCTAAAAGTTTAGTGACAACTATATCTTGGTCTCGAGTTATATCAAGTTAGATACATGATTTGTCCTTTTTAAGTCTATCCTGGTGTTCCAAAAGCTGGATGCTTCATTCAATATTTTGAATAATTTTGTCTCTTAAACTGTTAAAAACTTTACAACAGTAGATATTATATCAACGGAACTATAGTTCTCTACGTTCCTCCTAATTCCTTAAAATGAAATGTATTTTGTTAAAAATGCGCAAGAAATTTGCAAACGTTCAATGTTGCAAGATATTGCGTGTATGATCATAATCTATGAAACGCTTGTCGAGATCGGTACGCAAAGCCTGTAAATAGCTCTACTATTGTAGTGATTTTGCACAATTGCAAATGCAGAAGAGCATTGCGTGAAGATGAACAAAGGTTGGCTAGAACTTGAAAGCGACCCAGGTAGTTAATAGTATATTATAAATGAATGAAACATCCAACTTCACGCTTTGAAATCAGAAGGACTTAACCACATAAATCTTGGTCATAGCGGGAGGTGGAGAGGTATCTGTGATCATAACATATGGTACCCTCCTCCACCACTAATCTATCCTGCTATTACCCAAATCTTTGTGGATTTACAATGTACCATAAAGTGTCTGATTTTTTAATAATAAATTTACAGTGAATGGTTGGTTCAGTAGCAGAGAGAATAAGTAGATATAGGACATGAAAATTGAAGTACCAGTTTTTGCAAGTAAACCAAGCTATTTTTCAATGGAGATGCATCCAAGAATGATAAAAATGAAGTTTCAACGGTCTCTGTGATGCAGCTCGGCTTGGTTTCGGGACATGAGGGGGGGGGGCAATTCTCAAAATGCATATTTGTCAATATTCAGAAAAACATGATCCCACTTAATTTCATGAAAATGAACAGTCTGTAACTCTTGATAGTGCCAAAAACATGTTTATAGTTTCAGTTTTAATTTGGACAAATAATGAAAGCTATAGCATGTCACATTTGTCGTCAACCTGCTGAGGGATGCATGGACCCTTTTCCCGACCCCATATTTATTTTATTTATTTTCATGAAATCTAACAACTGTTGGACCTTCATTACAATTGTTTCATATGTTTGTATAAATTATTTCAGCAGAATATAGCCATGCATAATAAATACTAAACTTCAGACGTGAAAAATATTTGTAAAGGGGCCATAATAAGGGGGAGATAGCTCAGTGGCCTTTTCCTATTACCAACAATGCAATAAAGTAAGCTATTGGCAACATGTTGAGAAAAAAAACCTTCTTAAAAGAAACTTGTATGTCAGTATCACTATGGGTCTAATAGGTCTTATTTGAGTTGACTTGAATATAATCTTTACTTTAGTATTAATTGCTTTAAATCCATGATCAAGCTTGAACAACTGAATTTGAGACCCAATTTAAGTGCTCGGTTATAGACATCGCTTTTGGTAATTGCTACAGAATCTCATAAAATTAATATCATGCACAAAATTAGCATATTTTTTTTTTAATTAAGAAATGAAACACAGAATGTAAACAAGTTTTAAAATGCATTTTATAAGATGTCACTCCTGCTCAAGTCAAGTTTGCAAGAAGATCAATTCGAGTTAGTACCTTCAATAGAAGAATAAATATTGCATTGATAGTTTGCATTTATATTTGTTGACGTTTTATTTTGTACTGAAGGTTTCTAGTAGAGAAGAATAGGAAATATGCTAAACAAATCCAAATCATTATTTATCTCATTCTTTGTCATTTATCTGTATTATTTTGAATATAGCTTTCTAGGACTAAATTCATACAGGTATAATCTTGCCATGACACCGTTCAGTTAAATAAGTTGCATACATACATTTCAAGAGAAGAACCATAAACACTATTTTGTTTATCTGAATGAAAATCAATATATATATGAAATAATCTCAAGAAGTTATCTTATTAAATCGAGTTTCACACAATAACACCGTTGACTGACAATGGGGTCAATGCGCTAAATATTTGAGGGATAACTTGGCCTACGCACCGGTCATTGCAGATATGGCTGAAACAACCAGATAGGATTCCTGAATTGAGGCTTCGTATGGTAAATAGAGGCTCCTCAGAAATATGAAATATACATGGATACATTCAAAAGGGTTGGCAGTTTAAGACTTACTGTATTTATGATTATTACCTCCTCTTAATATATGGTAATAAAAGTTTAAAAATTTTCAACATCTCTAAAAAAAAATTATTTTTCCATCCACAGGCCACTTAGTGCTATAAACATGTATCCGGATGTTTATTCTGTTGGGTTCCAACATTTTTACATTCAAATATTCCAAATTCATCTCAAAATATGCCGTAAAAGCAGACCATTGTTCTGGGACATAAGCGGCTATAGAAAACGGGAAGCCAGAAACAGTTATGCCCCCTGACAGTACTATATCTAGAATAAGCATGTGGCCTTTAAAGCTCTAGTTCATAACGCCTGTATACTTGCTCTTCATTCAAAAAGTACTTTAATTATTGCTTTTATATGTGCAGCATGGTCGTGAAATTAAAATAGGTAAAATTGATGTTAAATTGATAAATTTCATATCCCATCATTTTCTGTCCTGACGATCCTTAAAGCTGGGTAATGTAGGAGCATTTATGAAAGGATCTTAATTGCAGCAACCCGAGTATGGAACTTCAGTTCATCATCTATCAAAATACCTAAGTTCTTTTCTTCAGATATTGTTGCAAGATTGATTACCGTTCCATCTATGGATCTCAGATTGCAATATCCTAAGCGCATGACTTTTCACTTGGCTACATTCAGTTCTATCTGGCATATCTTAGAGTGCTTCATACTGATCAGCAAATATTATCATAATACTATTGACTGTGTCTGGGATGTCATTGATGTAGATCATGAATAGCAGAGGTCAGAGAACACTACGCTGGGGGGTGCTGCTGGTTACTGGGCTCCAACCTGCCTTTGTGCTACTGATGACTACCCCCTGTTTAGAAATTACTCACCCAGTTCTACAGTTTCCCTTCAAACTCATTGGATCTTATCTTGGTGATTAATATCTCACAGGTACAGTGTTGAAAGCCATCTTGAAGTCAAAGTCAGACCTGCCAACCCTCATGATTTTGGCGTGAATTTCACAACTCATGATAGTGATTCATGCATTCACACAGAATGCCCAAAAATCACAAATTCATGAATTCTCAATTGGTCTAAATGAAGAATAAAAAAACTTTTATCCCGTTAAGTGCTAGTCACAATATCAGCAGTGCAAACTGATGCCAATAACGGTCCTGTATTGCTTGTTGCGATGTTTAGTAGAATTATATTCAGTTGTTACAATTTGCCCTGTAGAAAGCATTGTAAAGTATTTAATCTTTATTTAGAATAAAAGTTTTACAAATACTCTTAAGGAATACTGGGCCCCAACTGATTTTTTTTAAATGGCACATGTACATACTCATAGCAATTGTATTTTTTTTTAAAGAAACACTAAATGAAGACAGTTTTTTCGAGTGTATGAATTTTTGAGTTACTGAATAATTAGCATATTGTAATTTGCTCGAGTTCATATTTTTCCTTGATGTGCCAACACCACTAATCATTAATCATTCGACGTTTCATCTTCTGGATTAATACCATTTCTTAATTAAGCTACACTACACTTAAAATGTTTTCACTTCCAAGGAAAAAGATATGTATTCCACAAAAAGTGAAGCATAGATTGGAGTACATCAAAAATTGGCCTTGCATTCAGCCATGAAACATCAATGGACATTATGCTTTTTGCACAGTAGTGTGCCACTAATTTTAGAATTGGGCATGTGCACAAGGGCTCATACTGTTGCTCACAATTTACCTGTCATACATGTACCATATAATAATATTATATAGTACATGTATGACAGATAAATTGTAAGCAATGATATGAACCCCAGAATGATGTGATAAAGCACACTGCTAGCAAAAAGCATATTGATATTTGGAAAGTTAAGAATACCCCCAGCAGATTTCAGTTCTGGAGTACTTTAAGCCACCTACTCAAGTCCTGCAAGCTACAAATGTTGAAGCATTCTTTGTGAGTTTTCTTGTTGAATATAATCTGCCTTTTTCAGTTGGAGATCAACAACAGTGACAGTGAAAGAGTATTTCCTATTGTTAGGAAAACTTAAGATAAACTTTACTGCCTTCTTGGGTGCTGAAAATTTGCAACAATGTTAGTCACCAAGATTAACCAGCAGGCAAGAATCCTGAACTGTTTTTAAAAAAAATTACAATAGCCCAGTTGAAAAAGTTCAAGTCTGCCACAGCATCATATCATGGCAAATAGTGTGAAGTTTGCATATATCAGTAAATTTGGCTGCAAATTAAATTTGTAAATGTAATCAGTCAAAATAATATGTTTTAGTTTTATTTTGGGATTTTCATATAATACGGTACTGACCATCAAAGTGGATGGAGCTAGTGTCATGGTATAATTTTTCACTAACTGTGTTCAGAATTCACTAATTTTTATCCCTCTTTTCACTAATTGCAAGTCTGGAGGTTTGGCAGCTCTGCAAAGTACAGAGCACTGACATGTAGACCTATGTCTAGCATTTCTGTCCACTCTTCTAATCTTACTAGTAACTTACTTGTGCAAAAGCATACTGGAACAAACCCATACAGTTCATTGCAGAACATACAGTTTTCAGTTATATGGTGGATCATGGAATATTTAACCAAGGATTTCATAACTCTGCAGCAGACAGATGTGAGACACACAAAGTGGTAATTGTTGGCTGAACTTCTATACCTGCTTTTGAAGGGTGGTGTCAGATGTGAAAATTTCTAGTCTTTAGGTACTGACCTTTGTCTTTAGACTTTTTTATATGTTGAGGTCAGAGCCTTGGTTAACATTTCATGGGTTTACCCTCAGTGCCCTGTGGTGAAGTGCCTTGGGTTCATCTGATTTGTTCTTGTTGAGTCCTTTCAGCTTCTTCAAGATCAAATTTTCATTCATCTTAAAATTTCTGATACAAACACCAGATAATCTCCTTGCTAATGATGATATGATAAGCACATCTTCCTTGAGAATGCACTTGTGAAAGAAATATCTGTTAGTATATTGGTTTTCTCATCAGAGTTCTTGTGCCTTCAATGCACTTAAGATTGTTCATTCCAAACTTTGTTTTGATTTTACTGGATACATATTTTCTGAATGCCTTGGAGATTTTAATTCTCAGCATTATGTTTTTCATAAATTTCATGCAACTGCCTTTGTATATTTCACTATTTTTTTTAATAGGTTTCCTCATCTTTCATTTAGTTATCTCATGCTGTATTTTGCCTAGGCTTAGGCCCCTTTGTCATGTGCACATGTTTACTCTGGTTACAAATACACTTCATTTTTGCTACCTTTGGTATATGCAGAGGTCTTGCTACGATTTTACAATTAGGAGTCCAGGACTCCTATTTTGGTTAAAATAGGAGTCCCACCAGCAAAAGACAAGTTGCAGTCCCCTCCCATAAACATATTGGGCATACCTGAAGTGGCTAAATGTCCAGATGAGAAGAACCAGTGGCTGTCATTGAGCTTACTTTTCCAAATTCTTTACACCACTAACATATAGCTCTTGTTTGTCCATTAGAATCAGATTGAGTTTCTCAATTCAAGGAAAGGCCTTATTCCAGACACTAAGCCAGGCATCACACACTTTCTTACACTTGGCTACTGTTCCATCTAAAACTATCAGTTCTAGCAACTTTAGGACTCTTCTGAGTCTCATTACAGTCTTCATCAATTTGCCCTTTAACTCCAAAATACTAATCCAAATTTGCAGATGGCATTTTGTCTAAGTCTTGACATGCCTTGGTTTTGAGGTCATATGGACTACCTATTCGGCTACAGTAGGAAATGAAAAAGGTAATGAAAGCTAAAGTTGTTCCCTTGATGTACTCTTATAATGACCACATATACATCTCTGGGTCTTTCTGCCTCTAAATTCAGTCATTGTAAATATCAGTACATTTTCCCACCACTCTACAGCTAGTCTAAGTCTTTGAACTTGCCACCCAGCCTAGCTTTTGCATCATGTTCTTTTGATGTACTCTTATGATGACAACATGTACATCAGGGGGCTTCAGCCACTGAATTCTCTCATTGTAAATATCAGCACCGCTAAAATGATCAATTGATCAACACATTGTCCCACTCAGCAGGTGGTTGAAGCAGGACTGGCAAGCCATTGAATTTGCCACACAAGCTATTGTGTGCGTATGGAGGACTCCTGCCTACATGATTTTCTGTGTCCCAAATAAATAATTTGCATCCAAATATGCATGATTAAGCGTTTCTGAGACCTCTGTATTTGAATAACTATACTTTGTATTAATTGGAGTTTTA
Organism: Megalonaias nervosa; assembly: GCA_016617855.1. Lineage (NCBI taxonomy): Eukaryota > Metazoa > Mollusca > Bivalvia > Unionida > Unionidae > Megalonaias > Megalonaias nervosa. The sequence continues at coordinate 84,946 of JAECUM010004136.1, read as the reverse complement.
ATAGGTGCTTTGATTCACTTGCTGGGGTATACCCATGATAACTATCCAGTAGTTACTTCTGCATTGATTATTGGTTATTTTAATCACATTTACATTTTTTTGGTCACTACATAGCTAGTATAGCTGTAGCCTGTCAACAACACCTCATGGTCACACAAGTCAAATGATGGTAGGTGTTATGTACTTGCAGTCATTCCTCATTGGTAAATACCAAGTCCGAGAGTGATGGTTCCTGACCCTCTATATACCTTGTATATTTATTGACATGCTGGTACAATATATATGGAGCAATCTTTTGCAATCTGTACAGATCTTGACGACATAGATCCTGGACCTTATCAAGATCAAAGATACTCCCAACATATGTGGCTGTAATTAAAATATGGTATGATACACAAATGAGAACAGTTTCAGTTCACAGCTCAGTTAAAAGATCACACATTTAATTTAAATTTTCTTCAGTATCTTTGCTGCTTCTGTAAATGCATCCAAGCATCATAGTGTCTGTGTTGGTCAGTTTCATTTCAGTTGTTATGACTGTGGTCTTAAACTAAGAAACAGAAAGAAGCACAACCAATTAGTGTTGTAAAACTTAACAAATAATTTAATTATCAAAGTTAAAAATTAAAATGTGAGAGGAACTTACAGTATTATGAAGTGAAACCAGAATAATCCTGACAGAGTTATATTAAAGTCCTAAAGAATAAAAAATTCCATATAAACTTAAGAACTGGAAATGTACTGGTCTGCCGAGAATCCTGATGTCAAAATGACATCCAGAACTCCTTTGAATAATTCACAATAGTTCCAGATAATATTATAGTCCAAAATATGAGCAATTTCTGTTTCCGCGGAACAGTCAAACAAATGTTTTTCCTCTCAAATAATGTCATGTATAGCATACAACATGTCTGCAGACTTGATATTACAACAGGAACACAAGATATAAGAATGACTCCAAAATACATGTAGGAATGAAATTTGATTGCTCATTTCTCTCCTTATATACAATTTCTGTTAGGACTCTATTTCAAACCATACCCCCCCATATGACAGATCATACTATTCATTCTAATATTTCAAACTACTTATTCATGTAACTTAGCCCATCCAATGGGAAACTACTTAATTCTTCAAGAACTATCCAGACTTCACCAGCCAATGAGAAATTAACCCAAAGTCATCAGCAAGTCTTCTTATTAAGATTGTTATTAGCAATTGTCAACACATACATAAGCATCTATTTATAGATCCTATGTAATTTTATGCTCTTAATATTCATAAAACAGACCCTAATAAGTCATGTAGGCAAAATGTAACTAAATCATTACAATTTACATTCATTGATAAAAATTACAAAATTTAGATAAAATCATGTACCAGGAGTTACAAAAAAATGTGGATATACATAACACAATCTGGACACGCTAATCTGTCAACCTTCTTTACATTTCATGAACATTAAAACAGTCTTTGACACAAACTTCATGCCTTCTTGGTGGATGTTATGAAAAGGCTGACAGTTGCCATTTATCTTAGACAGGTGTTGAGCTATATTTTGGCCTCTGTCAGTTAAAGCAATGAAGTCAGGGTTGTGTGAACATATCAAAGCCTTGAGTTATTCATTCTTGGTGAGTGTATCTACATTGCTGTATAAGAATGAAACTGAGTTAAAAACTAAATCAATATCATGTGCTTCTTACTTCCATATCATTATCCACACATTCTTTCATGTTATGAATAAAAAACAAATCACATTTGATTTGTAAATCTCGCTTGGTCTTACATATTTAAGCACTAAAACCTCAAACTTTAGGTAACTAAACCAACATGTCTTCCACTACTTATTATTTTCAGATATCACTGGCCATGGAAGACAGAGAGACAAAACACACACACACACACTCACTGGTCATGGTAGACAGAATTTCACACCCCATTTGAGATATTTGGACAGTCATTATGTTAAGGTCAAAGATCAGAGTACATTCCCTATCAAGAAATGAATTTGCCAAAACTATTCATTAATGACATGTGGTAGTTGTTTAAATGGGGTTGTAAAATGTAACAGTGTTGAACTCTATCAGCATCATATCCATAGTTTGAGCATTTATGTTCTCATTCATTAAAATGTATCTGAAACAAGTCAGATTTACAGTGGTTCTTGGTGGACTCTAATGAGTTTACAGAGGAAGGGGTTGGGGCAGCAACTCTTCCTCCCTTTGCATCCCCAACCATCTCCCCCAGATCTGTATTCCAAGCCCACAGTGTCATGGGATAAGAAAATTCTGTGTTTGCCTTCCAGTTAAGATGCTGGAGGTGCCGGAACTTAAAAACAAGTTGTTCATTGCCATAGCATCACACACCAGTCTGCTGAAGGTGGAATCTATTTTCAGTCACATTACTCTGATTGTTGGATTTAGTTGCCAAAAGCTCCAGGCATGCCTAGTTATGTCCATGGTGCTATCAGTAGAACTGCTCCACCTCCACAGGGATGTTACCCAGGACTCTTCAGAATTCACTGGATCACAGTAAGAACCTTCTTAGGGCTACTTGCTTGGGGCAGATATGCTTTTTGAAGGTCTCATCCTTCTGTGGCATCCCAGGACCTGAGGGACAAACAACACTGGTTCTTTGCATCTTCTCCTTGCCTGTCAAAACTGACCAGGAAGAGCGTTTATCTTGATTGCCCCTCATTGCAGACTCATTTCCTCTCCTGGCTGATCAGCTACTATTCATCCTTTCAGAGATTGTTAGAGCATCATGGAAGATACATGGGTCCTTTCTATTCTAAAGGAGGGCTACCAGCTTCATTTCCAGGAGTATCCTTCTCTTTCAAGGTCCCCCATCCATCTTCATTTAAGGCAAGGTGTACACACTGTTTTGTGAAAGGATGCAGTAGAGCAGTCAGAAATCAACCAGTCTCTGGCCTTTTACTTGCATATTATCCAAAAAGGCAGAAGGTTTCAGATTATTATACCCTGAATAAGTATGATGTAAAAGTGGGAAAATGTTTGATGTCTTTATATTAGGCCCAACTGTCTTTCATCATAAACATCAAATTGAACTGTAAATTAAACTATGTTCACTTCCTTTTATTGAATGTGAGAATAGTGTAAATGATATTACACTAAGACTTGACTCAAAGAAAAATAATTTTATTGTAAAAAAAATTTTTACAATCATTATGTAAAGTACATAGTATGAAATTCCAATAAAACAAGAAGCATTGTTTCTGCTAAAAGAGATAGAATCACATGAACTATTGGCCCATCAAAATCTGACCTGGCACCTTTTGAAAATATCAAGGGACCATTGACCCCTTGACTTAATCCTGCCAGTGTAAGATGCAGTTTATGTGTAAATATTGTTTGAGCATGATGCAATGGGATCCCTGAAGACATCAGTGAATATGGTTTAAGACAGAATATGCCAACTCTATCCTCAAAATGTAAATTAATATTATAACTATTTGTGTGCCTATTCCATTCCTAAAACTGAAATTGATATTATCACTATTTGTATGCCTACTCCACCACAAACACTGAAATTATTATTATCACTATTTGTATGCCTACTCCATTCCTAAAACTGAAATTAATATTGTTACTATTTGTATGCCTACTCCATCTCAAAAACTGAAATTATTTTTATCACTAATTGTATGCCTATTCCATCCCAAAAACTTAAATTATTATTATCACTAGTCTATTTGTTTGCCTACTCCTTCCTTCAAACTAGAATTAATATTACATGTATCACTAATTGTATGCCTACTCCATCCCAAAAACTGAAATTAATATCACACTGTATCACTGTTTTGTGTGCCCACTCCATCCTTAAACTGAAATTAATATTATCACTATTTATGTGCATATTGCTGTAAAAGGTAGTATCATGGTAGAAAATTCTAGCCATATTTATTAACAATTTCAGCTAGAACTAAGTATTGCAATGTTTGAAACTGAAAGATATTGAGTTGCACTATATCAGTACTGAGTATTGTTATAATTATTACTAAGTCATTACTAATTATAGAAATTTATGTAGTTTGCCACTTTACTTTACCAGTAGTACCTGTCAGAATTTGCCCAAGACTTGCTGAGTTGTTTGGTGTACAACAAATAGACTGGACCATGTAATATCCTTCCTTGGATCTTTCTTTAATTCAACTCAAGTTTTGTTTATTACATATCTGTTGGGTTTTTTTACATCGTATTTTATCTTTTGAAACTCCTTTTTTCTCTTGAAACTAATACATATTTGATTTAATTATAAACTATGCATTTATGCAGCTTCTTTCCTGAAGAAAAAACTGGATCTCTACTATGATAAAAAATATATTAGTATTCAGTAGTCATATATAAAAATCTGCATAGTAATTTGCAGTTGACAAAATATGGGAAATGCAGACTTGACAAAATATGGTAAATGCAGACTTGACAAAATATGGGAAATGCAGACTTGACAAAATATGGGGAATGCAGACTTGACAAAATATGGGGAATGCAGACTTGACAAAATATGGGAAATGCAGACTTGACAAAATATGGGGAATGCATGTTTGACATATATGCTCAGAACATGAAAACAATCATTGAAGTGTGGCATCCAATAGCTTGTTATGGTGTAGCTTGTGTATAGGGCACATCAGACTCATGTATACATCCAGAAGGGTGAGACTTTACCATATTCTCTACCCTGCTAGACAGTACAACACAAGTGTATTGATTCACATCCTGTGAGATATAAGTTTGTTATATGAACTCAAAGAGGTATTTGATGATGTACCACCATAACGAATCTTAGAGTATCAGAAGTAATAAAGGAGTGTGGTTTATATAATAAATTTTGACCTTGCACTTTAAGGATTTTATATTTTCCTTGTTTATCCTTTTGTTTTATTTTGCATAACTTATAAAGAATTTTAACATTTTTCCTTGTATTTTGTTGGACTTTTTACATTTATTTGGAAGGGCTTTACTTTCTAACATTTTTTTGCTTATTTTTACTTTGGTACTTTATATCCTGGACTGTGCTGAATTTTTGTGCTTTATTTTACTCAGAAAATTTTAATGCACAAATTTTCAGAAATCAGTTTATTGTTTGGAATACTATTTATTTGATTATTATTCAGATGATATTCTGTAAAATGTATTTGAATTTTGTCAGTATCAGATTAAGTTGAGCTCTTAAAAGTATTTTTTCATTTTTATAACTTAAAGAATGAGATGGTTCATTTTGTCCCACTGGAATGATAGGGAGCCATAGTACTTTCAGTAGTTGGCAGAACATCTGACTTGTAATCCAAGGGTCATGAGTCAGTTGCCAGTCTGGCCTTGGAAAAGGCACTTAACTGCCATGCCCTTGGCATGGCAGCATGTAGCCAATAATGTGTTGAAAAGCTATTAAAATTCACAAAAACAAACCGACTGTAAGGGAAACAAACTCCTGATAAAATGTTGCAAAGAACCTTAACTCTTGTAATTTGCAAATCACATTATTGATGACATTTTTTGCATTTCTTTGAATTTGTTGCTTTTAATAGAATTTTAATCTACATTGGTGCTCAGACCTTACATGCAGTGTGACTTCAAAGTAAATCAAATCTTTTTTATAGGTTCTCTTTTTCTTGTATCTTTTTTCAGGTCTTTTCACCTTACTTTTGGAAGACTTTGGTAAGTATTTTTTAACATAAAGCAGAATGAGAGTGTACTTCCAACATCTGTTCTTGTCTTGTTAATATTTTTTTTCAAAGTTGAAGCCAGTCATCTTGTCAGCAAAGTGGCTGCTCTGTAACAAATAAAACAATAGCTTGTTGTCTAGCCCATGTTAGCAGACACAGTCACTTTTTCAGTTAAATTGTCACTGTTGGTATTTTTCAACAAAAATTATGTTAAGGTTTTAGTTGAAGCTTTTCATTAAAATCTATCCCCTAAACCCCTTGATAAATTTGTATTATACTTGCCTCAATCATCATGTAGTTAAGAGGAAGTTTATACTGTGACATGCTCATTTGTCCCTTTTACCTTGTGGTCAAGGGTCACATTCAAAGAAAATTTGTGATAAGGATTTGGTTAAAGTTGTTTCACTTTGCTCTCATTTCCGAAACCCTTGTTGCATTTTCTTCATATTGAGGAAAAAAAATTATGAAGTTAAGCCAATTAATTCTGTGATAATCATGCTTTCCTATTCAAGATTGGCATCAAGGATGCAATCATTGAAATTTGTATTAAGGTTTTGTTTCAAGTTTTTTTTTTTCATTTGCTTACTGGTATATTAACTTAAATCCATGATGGATTTTGTTCAAACTTGGCACACATAATTATGAAGCAAAAATAATTTGACTTTGGGATCAAGTTCAATGACAGAAAATTTAAAGTTGTTTCACTTATTTTATTTCCTAACCACAGAATGGATTTTCCTCATGTTTAGGATGAATCATTATAAAGCTATGACAGTTCATTATAGGGGATCAAGTTGGCTTTGTAAATAAATCATTGTTCATTTATTTTTTTTAAATTTGTGGTTTGTTTTCTAATCCTGCATATGATGCCATCGTTAGGATAAAATAGCAACCTTGTACAATCGGAAACCAAATTTCATTCCACCATTTTGCATGCAAAAATTTTGTCCTCCTCTGAAAGCAGGAAAATTTAATCTTGCCGCTATTGCACAATTTTTCCCCAAATTACTACTTTGTCATTAAATCAACTTAAATAACATTTTATCTTTGCCATATCAAAATGTCCCCTTGCAAACCTGTTGTTTTTAAGAGTAAACTCAATAAGGTCATATTCTTCAATTGTGGTTTGTGTCTCTGTAAACAGATAGCTCAAAAGATTAGACAAGGTTGCAGCTGCCTTTGTCCATGGCGCCATCTTGTTGATAAAGCCTCCATTATTATCACAGAAATTACAGCCATATTCAGATCTGTGAACTACAACGAAACCTCAAAAAAAACATTTTATCATCATTTAGAAATCCCTTTCCACACTGTAAGTCTTGCAACACTTCAGATTTGCCAGACATATTTATCTTTATGACACTTAATTTGCATATAAAATCTGAAATAAGTATTCTGTTCTGTTGGCTGCCTAGTCACTTCAGTATTTTGGTAATAAAATGGAAGACAAAACATCCAATGCTGCTACACAGTCACTCATTTCATATACTTACTTCAAATATTTCAAAGAAAATCTTGGAATTTTTAAAACAGTATGGTTTATTTATAAAATGTTGACCCAGTGTTTTAAAGATGTTTTTGTGTTCTACCATTATGTTTTATTTTTATTTTCCTTTTAATGAATTTTAACATCTTTTATCCTGTGAGAGTATTTGGAATGTTTATCTTTCTAATTTTTACCTGTATGTTTTGAGTAAACCACTGCCTTCCATCGTTTGCTCTTATCACTTAATTGATTCCACTCCTTCACCGTTTAAGATTGAGACTTTAAACCTTCATGCATGCTTGGGTTAACAGTCTGTGCATGAACTACTTATTGATTTTTAATTATGATCAAAGACCTTGAGGCAAGGCTAAGGGGATAATAATGAAGTTTTGCATAAATAACTTCAGAGTTGCTGGTATTCCATGTCAGAGACTTTATATATGTGATTTTTGAACCAAATGTTAAAGCATTAGTGGGGGTTGAATGAGACTTTTAGGTAATGCTTCGGAGGCAAACATGTTGCATCTCAGTTATAATTTGAAATGGTTAAGATCCCCAACCTACTTGTACAATTGACTGGGCATGAAATGAGGAATTCAGAGATTTAACTACTATTGCCTCTGGATCCATCTTTAGCCTCAGGGTTACACTAAGTGTAGCCCATGACTTAGCCCCAGGGTTACACTAAGTGTAGCCCATGACTTAGCCCTAGAACTATAGATTTACATGGACAGAACATATGAGCACAGAAATATGTGTTGCAAACAGTTTGATATAAAGGACAACATTTATCATCTTCCTTTTCTTACATTTGCCTATATAACTCACATGTGAACAGAGGACACATGTCTGTTAAGGACAACATTTATCATCCTCCTTTTTTTACATTTGTCTATATTACTCACCTGTGAACAGAGGACACATTTCTGTTAAGGACAACATTTAACATTTATCATCTCTTTTAAATTAACTGACATAATTCATCTCCATAAAAACATGTTTGTATAAGACAACAGTTATCATTTCTCTGTTCTTGGATTTACCTACACAGCTCACATCTGTAAAACACATGTCTATAAAAGACAACGTTTATCATCTCTTTTTTACATTAACCAACATAATTACTCTCATAAAGACACATCATTTATCATACTACATAACTTGGCTCCATAAAGACACATAAGTTATCATACTTATATAACTTGGTTCTATAAAGACACATCGCTTATCATACCTGCACAACCTGGTTCTATAAAGACACATCACTTATACGTACATAACTTGGCTCTATAAAGACAGATTCCTTATTATACCTTCATAACTTAGCACTATAAAGACAAATCGCTTATCATACCTACATAACTTGGTTCTATAAAGACACATCGCTTATCATACCTGCACAACTTGGTTCTATAAAGACACATCACTTATCATACTACATAAGATGGCTGTATAAAGAACTATCATTTATTGTACTACATAACTTGGCTCTATAAAGACACATGACCTGTCTATCATACTACATAACTTGGCTCCATAAAGACGGGTGTCTATAAAGGACATAAATTGTGGTTTCTTAAATGGCTCTTGTAAGCAGGATTCAATGTGAAACTCCTCAAAACCAAACCCTCAGTGTACTAGAATCCCCTCAAGACCAAAATATTTCTGGAGTTCCAAATTTTTCCTTCATTAATATCATGATTTTTTTTCTAAAATGTTTCACCTCTGAATACCAAAACAAATTTCAATTCCAAATTTCAGTTTTATGCCTTAAAGGAACATTAAACCAGATCTTAGTTCAATCTTGGAAGATTAATGTATTTTAGCTGCTAAATTCCTTACACATGCTGAAACCGATTAATTTTCTTTAGCAAGTACTGTAGTAGGCTTACCCGCAAGACAAGGATCCAGAAAACGTCCCAAGGTCATGTGAGGTTAAAACAATACTTGATTTGAATGCTAACATGGATTAGGGCTGACAATAGGCTAATCTTAAATCTTTGTACTATAAGAAAGAGCCAGTATTGAAGGCAAATAATTAAATGCTTGAAGGGAAGTCTTTTAAAAGACTGTGTTTATCTACTGGTTATCTAATTGTGATTAATGCTGTTCATTTGTATACATGATGAATAGAACAGTTCTTGTTAGTTTTTTTAAAAACAATATCAGGGCTTTATTAACTAGACATATGACCTCACTTTGGATGATTTGATGATGGAGACTGACAAAGCAGTATTCAAAACTTTAGATTCACTCAGTTGGTTCTTATATGTACTATGAACACTATGAATTACATGGAGTATTTAAACATTATGAATTATATGGATTATTTAAACATGAATTATATGGTGTATTTAAATATTATGAATTATATGGATTATTTAAACATTATGAATTATATGGTGTATTTAAACATTATGAATTATATCGATTATTTAAACATTATGAATTATATGGAGTATTTAAACACTGGATTATATGGAGTATTCAAACATGAATTGCATTGAGTATTTAAACACAATGAATTATATGGATTTTAAACATTATGAATTACATGGAGTATTTAAACATTATGAATTATATGGAGTATTTAAACACTATGGATTATATGGAGTATTAAACATTATGAATTATATGGAGTATTCAAACACTGTGAATTATATGGAATTTTCAAACATTATGAATTATATGGATTATTTAAACATTATGAATTACAGGGAGTATTCGAACATTATGAATTATATGGATTATTTAAACACTGTGAATTACAAGGAGTATTCAAACATTATGAATTATATGGATTATTTAAACACTATGAATTCAAGGAGTATTCAAACACTGAATTATATGGAGTACATATTTAAACACTATGGATTATAAGGATTATTTAAACACTGGATTATACGGATTATTTAAACATTATGAATTATATGGATTATTTAAACATGAATTATATGGAGTATTTAAATGTTATGAATTACATGGAGTATTTAAATGTTATGAATTATATGGATTATTTAAATGTTACGAATTACATGGAGTATTTAAACACTATGAATTGTATGGATTACATGTATTTAAACATGTATTATCTGATGGACTTATGCTAAAGTTATAAAATTATCTTATTTTTACTAAAGTTATAAAAGTATCTTATTTATGCTAAAGTTAAGAAAGTATCTCATTCTTCAAATGTTTCCTGTGATGAGGGCTGTTTCTTTGTAGAACAACTGTATTTATTCATGCGAGAAGCTGATGTTCTCTTGTAATTATATTCTCTCTCATCACATAAGTGCTTAGGAAAAAAAGATATTGTTTCACATTTGTGAAAGCCTCAGTAAGCTGATAATCTCTCCAAGCATAAATTTTTATTAGGATCCTAAGGGATTTCACTTTTGAGGTGTTTCAGTGTATTTATGTTCTGTGTTGACTACACTACTTTAACTTTGTGAAATGTACATTGTTTCTGTTTGTATTTGATCACCATAATCTCCTGAAAACACCATTATTAGTTATATGTGAATTTTTTTCCTCTAGGTGTGAAGGGAATTCAGGTTGAAGAGATTTATGACCTGCAAAAGCCAATAGATGGGTAAGTGTTTGAGAAAAGAAAGATGCAGACCCAGATTTCTTAAAGATACATTACCAAATTTCTTAAAGATACATATGCAGATTTCTTAAAGGTAGATATGCAGATTTCTTAAAGATACATACCCAAGTTTCTTAAAGATACATACCCAGGTTTCTTAAAGATACATTCCCAGATTCTCAAAGATACAGTCGCATATTTCTTAAGATACCAACCCAGTTTTCATTAAGATACAGACCCAGATTTCTTAAAGATACATTACACAGATTTCTTAAGATACAGACCCAGATTTCTTAAAGATACATACCCAGAGTTCTTATAGATCCATTAGTATAGTTCACTTGTATGTTTTATGTTTCATTTGTTTGTTTGCTTCATTGTTCAGTTTTGTTTATAAGCTTTCAGTGTTTCATTTTGAAAGACAATATGTATTTTGTCATCAGATTTTATGCAACCGATTTATAAATAATATAACAAAGGTCATATCTGAGAAAGAAATAAGCCCAGAGGGACAGATAGCAATCAATAAAAGCAGGTACAGACAGATGCATAGAAAATGGCTTTTGGTGTAGTGGAGTGCATGATTTATAGTTGGGTTACATGTCAGTTTATTGACCAGTCAGATAACAATAATTCAGTTTTTCTTTAATCATTATGATTTACAGTAGTCTGATTTGCCAGTCCCATTTGAACTTTATGGGTTCATACCTATATGAACCCAAATTGTTTTTAATGCCATGCCCACCTGCACCACGAGGACTATATTTAGAATATAGAATCATTCAAACTCACACATATTATGCAAGATTTTAATCATGAACCAAATACTAGACCTCTTTTTTTTTTCAAATCAGTGAAATATCTGCTAAATGTTACAAGTAAAATACACTTTAAATGAATAAATAAACATCATCGGCTTACATATCTTGATGTGAAGACATGGCGGTACAGTGTGAAATTCATCAGTGTGTTTATGTATTAATGTAAATAAAAGGAGAAGAAAAGAAAAGCAAAATAGTGTGGACATATGGGGAATCAAACCCACAGCCTTCACATTATTTGCATAATGCCCTAACCAACTGAGCTATGCAGCCATTTGACAGATGTTGTATTAGGTAATGTATAAAAGCCAGTATACAGTAGTCACTGTTCTGTATTGTTCTACCTTACTGAGTGAAAGTCACAATATAATTAAATAAAAGAATGTTATTAAACTTTGAGTTTATTTTTTTTTAATTCAATGCAGTATTAACCCTACAAATGTTACGCAAACTTTTTATGTGATCACTTTGTGGATCTTTCAGTTTGCACGTTTTTTGGTCCATATTTCTTTTAATTTAAAAAAACTAAACAGCCAATCCATAAAGGGCTTGACTGAGGAAAACCAATTGTCCTCATCCTGACTGGGTAAAACTTGGCTAGGCCGAGTAAAACTTTACTATGTTTCTCATCCCTGGGCCCAGTAGATGCAGATTCACAACTTGAGAATAAATCTGAGATCATTTTCTGCCCTTGAACTGAAGTTCAACATTGCTTTACATTTGTTATGCATCAGTTATAAATAACCTATAACTAATTTGCTTGCTAGTCAGTCCAGAACAAGTTGCAAATGACATGATCTTTTTTCTTTTTGTATTATCAGTTTCTTGTTTTAACAAAGGTATTGGACATATGCAAAAATGTTTGAAAATTATGAGCATATTATGCTGCAATTTCTCATATTTACTCTTGGTTTCTTAATGGTCTTTGCATTTTCACTAACACTTTTGTGGTAATTGAGGCATGATTTTGATGTGAAGAATGTTTTCAGCAAGTTACACAAATATTTAAGAGTAAAAACTCAGAGACATTAAGAGATGGAATAACAACATTTTCATCTTGTCAGGTAATGTTACAGATTCCTCTCATCACCAGTATTTTCAAGACTGAAGCATCATTGATACTCTGTTGTGCTAAAGGGAAGATGCCAGATAGATTTCTGTAAGCATGTCATTACTTTTCACAAGAAATATGTTGCTAACATGCTTTCCAATTGAGTATTTTAAGTGTCGCAGCTGATTCTCACCAACGTACTGTTATGTGTTTAGGCTTGTACAAAAGTAACAAGCTTTGTAAAATTTAACAAATAATTTATTTCCCTAGAAAAAAAAAGGTAAAAATGAGAAAATGGACTTACGGTTTATGAATCAAATCCAAAAATTAATCCAAGAATTAAAAAAAATATAAGTCCTATCAAATAAAAGTCCTAAGTGAATCACAGTTCGAATCCCAATGAAATTCCAAGATGGATGGCGATGACGTCTTCGATGGTCTGCTTTGTCCTGATGTGTCAACAGTTCTTTGTTGAATCACAAAGAAATAATATTCCAGTTTAGAATTTCAGAATAAATTTCGATCAATGTCTTTGTCCAAGAATTCTGATGAGCACTAGTATTTTCCAGGGAAAATAAATTTCTTTAAATTGAATAAAATACAAACAATTCAGCTCACACTAGTCACAACAAAACACCTTTGAGCATCAAAGGTTTAAAGCACAACTGGCTATTTCTTCTCAAGAAAATGACTATATAGTAAATTAAGACACAAAACAGATTCCCGGATGAGGGTCATGTGATTATTTTCCCAGTACAACATAAAAACATTACATGCCTAAAATCAAGACAACAGCTAATTGGTAAAAATCTTGCTGAGGTAATGATCTAATGGTATTCCAATTCTTTTGGCCAATAAGCAGTCTTCCTTTTTTGATGCCTTTGTGTAGCTCTCTAAAATGGAGGCTTGACCAAAATGTATCATGTTGTATGAAACTTGGTGGAAATTGTTTCTGTCAGAATTCTTCTTTTAAATACAAGTTACTGGTATTTTTTTTATGATAAGTAATTACACATATAAATATCTGCTGGCAACTTTGCACTGGCATAACAGTGTATTAATAAAGCTGCACAGTCTTGAAAATACAGGTGATCTGGGGTAAATTTATCAACATCTAACAAATATCATAAAATGTTGACATTCTCTGTCTGTTGACTTCTCCCATATCTAATTCTTAAAGATATAAGAAAGCTTGTTAAAAGGAAAATTATGATACCCAGATTACTGATAGACAGTAAACACAAATACAACTAAAAAATCAAGTGCTGTATTTGCAACTGCAATTTCTGGAGTTCGAAGCAACATCTTTTAGTATACGTTTATCTAACGAGCCATGTATTAGAATATAATATTTTCATGCTTTTTGAGCATTTGAGTATCAAACGTTTATCAGGTACATCTGGATCTTTCATAAAAGTGTCAGCAGTGTAGTGAACAAGTGTATTATGCTGAGTATAGGGATGACAGAGACAAGCAACTATTGTAGCTAACTCATCCCAGAGACAAGTGCTTGGAAAATATTTTCCTGAGCCCTGACAGGATAAAAGATCAACTAAGATGTGTAATTTATGATAATATACAGATAATGTTATCTTTTTATTCAGCCCGGTGTACGGCTTTATATTCCTCTTCCGCTGGATAGAGGAGCGGAGGTCAAGGCGGAAAACCATTACAGAAGAGGAAAGTTTTGTCCAAGATGAAGAGATTGTCAATAGCATTTTCTTTGCACAGCAGGTAAAAATGGAATAAGAATCTGAGAATTGCTTCCAGTGTTTAATGCATTTTTCCCAGCAATCATTTTCAACCTTTTGGGTTTCAGAAACTTTCAATATAAAAATGTGTCTTTGCTTATAATGAATTACATGTATGCATCTAGCAAGGAGATGGGACATTGCAAGAAGTCACTAATTGTTGCTAAACACTAATAAATATGTAAACTCAGTGTAAGATTTGGAAATAAAATATTATTTACACTTGCATGCAGTCTGGTCTGGTAAATCTAACACAAATCATACTTGTGCCTCATGTGAATCTGTCAGATACACATGTTCAGTTTTTTAATATGAAATAGGCAAGGCCCATGAAACTGTTGCAGCAAGTTTTCAAAGCATTATTGTTGGAAATCTGGATAATAATGCACCTTACCATAACAGCTTGCATCATGAGAGGCACAAAGCACAAAATTTGCCCTCGCTATTAAACAGATTAAAGTCTATTAAGTCTTCTCATGGCTATTAAGGAACAAATCAGTATGTGGATAATAAGGTACAAGTCTACATGTGGATAATTAGACCCAAGTCTACACGTGGCTAATTAGGCTAAAGTCTACATGTGGATGATTAGGCCCAAGTTTACATGTGGCTAATAAGGCCCAAGTCTACATATGCATAATATGGCTCAAGTCTACACATGGATGATTAGGCCCAAATTCACATGTGGCTAAAAGACCCAAGTCTACATCTAGCTAATAAGGCTCAAGTCTACATGTGGCTAATTAGGCCCAAGTCTACATGTGGCTAATTAGGCCCAAGTCTACATGCAGCTAATTAGGCCCAAGTCTACATGCAGCTAATTAGGTGCAAGTTTACATGTGGATTAAAAGGCCCAAGTCTACATGTGGCTAATTAGGCCCAAGTCTACATGTGGCTAATTAGGCCCAAGTCTACATGCAGCTAATTAGGCCCAAGTCTACATGCAGCTAATTAGGTGCAAGTTTACATGTGGATTAAAAGGCCCAAGTCTACATGTGGCTAATTAGGCCCAAGTCTACATGTGGCTAATTAGGCCCAAGTCTACATGCAGCTAATTAGGCCCAAGTCTACATGCAGCTAATTAGGTGCAAGTTTACATGTGGATTAAAAGGCCCAAGTCTACATGTGGCTAATTAGGCCCAAGTCTACATGTGGCTAATTAGGCCCAAGTCTACATGCAGCTAATTAGGCCCAAGTCTACATGCAGCTAATTAGGTGCAAGTCTACATGTGGCTAAAAAGGCCCAAGTCTACATGGCTAATTAGGCCCAAGTCTACATGTGGCTAGTAAGATCCAGGTCTGCATGTGGATAATCAGGTCCAAGCCTCCATGTGACTAAACAAGGCCCAAGTCTACATGTGGCTAATTAGGCCCAAGTCTGCATGTGGATAATAAGATCCAGTTCTACATGTGGATAATTTGGCCCAAGTCTACATGTGGCTAATAAGGCCCAAGTCTACATGTGGATAATAAGGCCCAAGTCTACATGTGACTAATAAGGCCCAAGTCTAC
Source organism: Megalonaias nervosa (assembly GCA_016617855.1). Lineage (NCBI taxonomy): Eukaryota > Metazoa > Mollusca > Bivalvia > Unionida > Unionidae > Megalonaias > Megalonaias nervosa. The sequence continues at coordinate 69,050 of JAECUM010004136.1, read as the reverse complement.
ATGGAGCTAATAAAGCCAAAGTCTATATGTGGTTAATTAGGTCAAAGTCTGCATGGGGCTAATCAGGTTATTCTTGTGTCCATGTCATGAAGCAGCAGAAAGTACATCATATTATCTGATAGCAACTACGTAATGGGAACTGTGTTTTTATTATACATTGTCTGAAAGTAAGTACATAGTGGGAACAGTGTTTTTATGATACATCTTCTGATAACAAGTATGTAGTGGGGTTTTCTTATTCACACTTTGAAAGGCATCTTAAGTCTTTTGACCCGTCAGTCTGATGATTTCTGTACTTGGCCTAAGATTGTTACATCATAGTAGCATTTCCAGCTGTAATATGCAAGCATGAGCTGCCTCGTTACCATCTCTTTCATCATGATAAATTGACAGGATGGAAACCTCAAGAAATCTAAAAATAACATCATTTTTCCACCAGAATTTCAGAGTGACAGATAAATCCTTTGTGTAGTATATTATCCTGATTATGGGAAGAAAATTATGGTCTAATTTTTTCAACATGAAGAAAAACGCAACCAAAATTAATAGAAGAAACTTTGATATATTGCTCATTTTATCATTGAAAATAGTGGTTAGTACCAGAAATTTTAATCAACATCATGAATTCTTAAATTTTAGTAAGAAATCATATATTTTTTAAATTTTCTTTCTGGACATTTTAAGTACTTGATTTGCAGTGTTGTTATGCTTGTTAAAATTTGCTCTTTTATCATATTCCCAATTCAATAAAACTATTGAAGTGAACTTTCGGCACCATTCTTTATATTCTCTTGCAGGTCATCCCTAACTCATGTGCAACACATGCTTTGCTAAGTGTTCTATTGAACTGTGAGAAGGTTAAGCTGGGGGAAACTCTATCTGGATTCAAGGAGTTCTCCAAAAATATGAATCCAGAGGTTAGTTTCACATATCTTGATACTTTCACATTGTATTTGTTGTTATATGATTTGTATTTGTTGTTTTATGATTTAACATTTCTTAGGACTATCACATTGTTCATGATGTCATATGTTTGTATGTATATGTATATATAGATATATATATATATATATATATATATATATATATATATATATATATATATATATATATATATATATATATATATATATATATATGTGTGTGTGTTAATTGTTACTATCTTTATTGATACATTGATGAACACATGGATTATTATTTGCACTGATAAGGATATGCCATGGCAGAGATACTGCCATGTCACATGATCAGAGTTCTCGCAGAGAGTCATTCAACTTATTAAACCCAGTGACAGATAGATTGCACAGATCACCTGTGGCTTCCATGAGTTGTTGTACCCAAATCATGAAAGCCTTTTTTTAATGTGTATAAATAGTTACTTTTTAAACAAATAATTCATTTCTGTTTTAGATCAGCATCTGGAATCCATTTGCTATCAGGTTTTACAGTTGTGTTCAGATATAATTCAGAGGAATTGCTTAATTATTCATTGGAATTATATAAGTGCTTATTGACTTTGGATTAAGACATTGTTTTGGAATTACTGAGAACTCATTCAATGACATTCTGGATTGCATCATTTTGGTACATCAGGACATTCAAGACTATTGGATGTCATTCGTAATGTTCTAAACTTTTGAATTGTCATAAGACATTTAAGATTATTTATGATTTAATTCACAACACTGTAAGTTTCTTTTGAATTTTTACTTTGCATTGTAGAGAAATGAATGGCTTGCTAATTTTGCATAGCTGCCAAGTGTCCCATTTGTTATTCTGTATTTGTCCCGTATTTTGGACCTAAATATGGGTGTACGTTATTTTTCCAATAATACGTTTTTTAATTTACAAAAATAATAAAAATTTCCGTGCAATTTTCAGTTTAGAACGGGCACTTGGTTCCATTCTGATTGAAATGTATCGCATGTATATAGGAATACAGTTTTACAGTATGATTGGTTCATTCAAAATTGAAGCTACCATGCCTGTCATTATCCACCATATTGGATTTCGCAAACAGTTACCGCTATCACTGTATCTCATCTTCGTAATATTCAGCTTCTAATCATGTTGAATAGGAAAGCAGAATATTCAGAATTTTCTCCAGGAAAGACAAGAAAACAGAACTGGAAGGACAATTGTGCTGTCTTGTTTAGATTTGTGAAACCATCTAATAAAGGAGAAAACTTTACGTTTTGCAAATTGTGTAATGTGATTTCGCTATTGGGCATGGAGGCACCCATGAAATACGAGAGCATGAAAAAGCTAATAAACATCAGCTTGCTGCTTCATCATACACAACTAAGCCTAAACTTACAACATATAAAAAAAACAGAGATAACCTTGATGTAATTTGATAAAAATTCGGTTTACTAAATTTCTTCTAGAAATGAACCTTAATCTTACAGTTACTGGTGTTGCTAGCGATTTATTTCACACACGTCTTCCAGATAGTAAAATCACAAAGGATTACTCATGTGAAAAAACAAAAACAGTTCAGTAAGAAAATCACACAGAATTCAGATCATCAGTGAAAGATGGGACATTGGAATCGATAATGATTGAAAAAAGAAAATGAAATTTGGTGTGGAAAAGGCTAATTATAAACAGCCAGTGCCTGAATGCCCGAATGGAACAGGGTGCCCATTCAGAAGGTGCAAGAGTGCAACACATGCATCTTGGACATTAAATAATTAAGGAAGGTACTGTCCTACTTTACAGATAGTTGTAGATGTTGTAAAAAGTTACTTATGCATTAATATTTTAAAAATCAGTATTTGTTCCTGAAAATCAGTATTTTTGTCATAAGCAGTCAGTATTTTTGTGCCCCAGGGTTGGCAGCTATTATTTTGCTTAAATTGTTTGTTTCACTTCTTTCTTTTACTTAATTTAAGACCTAGAGTCATAATAACTGACATTCAGGAGATAACAAAATTACAGAAATTATTATTATTATCATATGATTCATGGGGCAGATGATCAATGGATTCATCATTGATGGATGTTGGGTGGTTCTTCCTGCCTTACAGGTGTCTCTTGGGTTGGATGCTGATGTTTAGCTAGGAGACTACAAGGCAGTGTTCAGTCCAACACTCTGTGCCACGCATGGGCTTGGTCACCTGCCTGTCCCTCTTCCTGCCTATCACATAGTAGATGAGATGCCAGTACTCAGATTGGGAATACATCCATGACATCCTGTTGTGGGTAGGGAGGCAGAAGATGGTGTTGGTGATGAGCAGTTCATGCTTTGCGCAGGTCTGAAGCAATAGAAGGCCATTGCTATTGCAGAGGCCAATGCCATACTTTCCAATGATCCCTTCCCAGGAGATGTTGTTAGAGCCTAAGGTCACCAAGGATGATGAGCTTGTCTGATTTGGGAACAGAGGTTATGATGGTGTGAAGTTCTTCATAGAATTGTCCATTACTTCTTCAAGGTTGGTCATGGTTGGAGCATGTGACTGCTTAATTCCATTCAACGGGGACTTTCATGATCATAAGCCTGTTGTTCATTTACACCCTTTGGAAGCCAAACTAGCTTGGTAACAAACGTCGACTTCACTGCAAAGTCAACTCTGGCATCATCTTGTTCCTCACTTCCTCTTCAGCTCCAAAAGAATGTGTAGCCAGTGCCTCTTTCACAAAGTTATCCCTCTCCTGAAAGCCGGGTTTCAAACAAAGCTGCAGTGTTGATATTGTATTTGTCCAACTCCCTACCAATCAGAGCAGTTCTCTGAGGTCTGTAACAATCATTTCTGTCCAAAAGTGTGCACATGTTCTATGTGCTGATGGTGAGAGGAAGATTCTCAACTTTTTCTTTCTAGTGTTTCCACTGCTGATGTAGATGTAAGGTCCCTGCCAGCTGTGGTTTGCTGAGTAGGGAAAGATGGATCAGGCAATTTTTAGGGCACCTTTTCCAGTCCCTTCCTCATGCCATGGAGGTGAGCAGTGCAAATCTTGAAAAGGGCTGCTTAGTCGCTCAGCGGGCTACCAAACTCCACTGCTGCACTTTGTCAGTGAAGAGCAACGATATGGCCTGAGCTACCAGTGTGCAAGTTTGTGACTAATGCTGCCAGTGTACCCACACCTGCCATTTCTTTGCTTGTCAATCACCACAGGACTGTGTGGAGAAGTTTGACCAAGTGACTTGCAGGATGACATGGTTTACAATGAGGAAGAGTTGCATGTCATTGACCGTACTCTCTCTTCCAAGACCATCTGGATCCAGTGGCAAGACAAAGTCAGATGGCTGGAGATGGAATCGGATGCAATGGATGACCATGGACTTCCTAGATGCTTCATCATGCTCCACAATGCCTTGCTGTGAATCACATCCTTGCCCATTGAATTAGCTATCAGTTTCCTCCAAGCAGTCCACCTAATCCAGATTTCATATGCTTGGGTTTGCAAGCCCTAGCTCACAGAGGGTTTAAGACTCATCAGCTACCCACACCTGGTTTTAGCCCACCAGTCAAAGTGGTTTACCAGGGTGTGGCTGCTGTACATGTTACAGCTTCTTGGAGCCACAGGTGAGAGCTGGGTGCATGCAGGGACAAAGGTGGATGAGGTACCCTAAAGTGACATGGCTGTTCACCAGAGGCACTACACCTCCAGTAATTTCCCTTACACCCCACACACTAGCCTTACTGCACTATGAGTAGGTCAATATTGGAATTGTTGCCATTTTGTTGGTATGTTGTCTTACTATACTGTGAGTAGGTCAATATTGGAATTGTTGCCCCTTTGTAGGTATGTAGCAACTGTTTGATACCAACCTTTCAAAATATAATAATTTATATTTTCCTGCCTTGCAGACAAAAGGCTATGCCATTGGAAATGTACCTGAACTTGCTAAAGCTCACAATAGTCATGCCAGGTAGGTTTTCATCACATCTGCAAAACACTGGTAGGAAATGTTTGTTAGGTCTCCTTGCATGTTATCATTATGAATTTTAATGACAACAGACAGACTCTTTGATGACCAATGTATCTCAGACTGCTACTTTCCTGACCCCTTAAAAAAATTTATGTATAAAAAGAAAACTTGAGCTTAAGCTATTAATATCCAAGTCAAGGCATAAGACTTTGAGTTCATTTTCATCATTTAAATTTAGGACACATGTAAATATCTCCATTACATGAATCTTACAAGTTCAACAATTCTTCATTCTGAGGTATGTGATGTATACTTACCCAACATTCTATTCATTATTATCATTTCAGCTTTTTGACAAAGAGGAACCATGTTCAAAACTGATTCTCCAATTTTTTGTTGCCTTTAGGACAATCCTAATACTCCAGTTTTCTATTGCCATTAAAACCATCTAATACTCCAGTTTTCTATTACCATTAGGACCATACTATTTCTCCAATTTTCTATTGCCATTAGGACCATCCTAATACTCCTATTGTCTGTTGACATTAAGACCATCCTAACACTTCAATTTTCTATTGCCATTAGGGCCATCCTGATACTCCAATTTTCTATTGCCCTTAGAACCATCATAATGCTCCAGTTTTCTGTTGCCATTAGGACCATCCTAATACTCCAGTTTCGTATTGCCATTAGGACAATTCTATTCTTTGATATTGTTAATTATAAGACTTGTTAAACATTAAGCTTAAGTTTCTTCAGATGTGTATCACTTGTACCCATAGTAGCATAGCCATTTCACATACCATTGTTAAACATTAAACTTAAGTTGTTTCATATACATATCACTTGTACCCATAGAATAGAGCCATTTCGCCTACCATTGTTAAACATTGAGGTTGTTTCAAATATGTATCACTTGTACACATAGGGCAGAGCCATTTCGCCTACCAGAGAAGCAGCAAGGGATATCCACTACACGCACCATGGAGGCCTTCCATTTTGTCAGCTATGTCCCTATCAATGGTCATCTCTTTGAGCTGGATGGACTCAAACCATACCCCATTGATCATGGTAAGAGGGGTATGCAATAGTCACAACATTTGGAACAGACTGATATTGTAAAATTGTATTTCATGCATGGTTATGACACTTGTGGAAGGGTAACTGTACACCTGGTTATGACAGTTATGGAAGGATGACTGTACACCTGGTTATGACAGTTGTGGAAGGATAACTGTATGCATGGATCATTAATTTTTAACCTTCCTTTTGAAGATGCATGGTGCAACATAGTGGTAACTATTTTTATTATTCATTTGTCATAAAATTTTCCTTTAACCTTATTCTAAATAGCTTTTTGTCTCATCGTTGAATTAGTAGACATAGGTATCACATTTCTGGTGACAACAGCAATGGCAGTGATAGTGTCAACATTGAAAAGGTGCTCTTTTAAAGTTGTTAAAGGTCATATGTCTCACAGTGATAGCTAATCTAGAACTTGCAAACTTCAACTTAGGCTGTGGGTAATAGTACATATTGGCCACTTTGGCACATAAACCTTACCACTTGTTGTCTTGGAAAGAAATTTTAGTTATCTAGTAAAAATTATGATTGATATGAAAAAGAGTTCACTTTTGACATGTCTTTTGCTATAGAAATTATGGACTGTTGCTATAGAAAGTATGGGCTGTTGCTACAGAAATTATGGGCTGCAAGAGTGTGAACCTATTTTTTGGCTAGTATCATTGCAATGACAATTTTCACTATTCATTTTGACCTTTAAAACAGACATATGAAAATAACTATAACATATTGCAGACAAAAAGGGTTTGAAGAATTAAATGGTTCCTTTTCGGTAGTGGCAGTGATAAAAGAATATCAACAAGTTGGCATGTCTGATATTTTTTAAGGTCCTTGGGAGAAAGGAGAAGACTGGACAGAGAAATTTAGGCGTGTTATCACAGAAAGGCTTGGTATGGCAACAGGAGGGTAAGTTAGCTTTAAATTTTCAGAATATTTACATTCCCAATACATCTAAATTACAAATTGTGATGAAATGTGAGATACAGTAGTCCCCCTCTTACACGGCCACCCCTTCTGCACTGGGAAAGTGGCCTTATAAGACGGGTGGCCTTTCCAGAGGAGGAATAAATTTTTTGAGAGAAGTATATGTAATGTACGCAGTAAGAAAGCTACATTCTTCAAAGCATTTAATATCTTCATTTAAAAGTAACATTAATTATTAAAAGGTTCTTCTTGTTATAATAATAGACTTATTTCAACTGAATATGCATTAATAGTTCTTATTCTTGCGTAAGCGTGATATGCGAGTGGGTGTTGTTTTCATGCACATTGCAAAACCATTCAAAAACGTCATTTAAATCTTGGTACATATATAATTCTCTTTCCATTTGTTCCATTTTCCCACGCTGCTGAATAACCTCCTTATCGGTTACGATGTTGTTTATTCGAGTCTTTTCAACATAAAATTATTTTATTCGAGTCTTTTCATCTAAAATCGTTCGGCAAGTTCCCCCTCCCCACTTCACCCGATGTCAAGTAGAATAACCGACTTTTTCTAAAATAATCGTCTCCATTTACGTGATGACATGTTAATGTTTTGTAATGATTTATTCGGATGTTGCTAACTGTATGCGATTTAATTATGCAGACGAAACTTTTGCAGAGCGGACGAAATGCCTTCTTCGTAAAGGAATGTGTTGTCACATGATTTTTCGGTCTTTGTCTGGTATCCTGTTTTGTTCAAGGCTAATTTCTGTGTGTGTGTGTCTGCAAAAATCTATTTTTAGACTATGCTGACCCTGTTATGATCTTGACAATTACGTCTGGTTGTAATCATCAGTGTTGCCAACTACAAGACTGATAAAACAACTTTTCTGCATTTAAACAAAATACCATGTGTTTTTTTTGAAGGCAGCGATCTTGTCACGTGATTCATTAGTCGCAGTCTGCTACCATATTTGTGTTTACATTTCTTTACACTAAGGGAGAGAAGCCAAAACGGCTTCGATATGTACGCAGATTTGAACTGAACAATAGCACCTCGCGACCGTTAGGATTTGTAATCTTGACAATTATTGTCAGTAGTAATAGCCACTAATTATGAAAATGAACAAGCTCAACATCTTACTAAGGGAAGCCATAAAGGCTATCAAACCATTTACCCGCTGACTTGTGTATTGTACATCAATACCGTCACTTCTCAGCTGTTACTACTGTTCAATAATTGTAATCTTAACAATTATCAGAGTGACTAAATTGGACATCTCATGATAACACAGCAGTAAGGCTAATCGGATTACGTGTACTTACATTTTTGTATGGATTAAAATTTGAGTCTTTCTCGGCTTTATGGAATAAATGTTGCTTCTCCTGAGGCACAAATGATATAATATTAACCTTAGTGGTACATGTACTTTAGTCAACACTTCTTTCAGGAACGAAAACCTGACATCGGGAAACAGAAATCGGATTACTTAACACAAGTTATGAATAAAATTGGTTCTGGATACATATTACAAAATAAAATGCAGCCGCTTGTGAGGGATAAATTTTATATTTTTGCACTAATATGCTGGCCGCTTGTCACGTTAGCGGGGTGGCCTTTCGCGAGGGGTACTTTTGAACACAAATTCGTCGGTGCCGTCGGATTCTGGCCGTAAGGAGCAGGTGGCCTCTGGTCAGGGGGCCATTCAAGAGGGGGACTACTGTACCTAATTTGATCACATATATTTTTTATTATCAGGAATAGTGTTTTCCATGCTTGATTTAGGTCGTGATTAGTCCAATTAATCTATGAATGTGTCAGATTATAAGGATTTTCTTGCATAAAAGCAGAGTTCAAGTTGAAAGTAACAAAGTATGAGAAATGCCCATGTTATAAGTGTTGTATTCACATCTCTAAGGAAGCCAAGTCAGTCTTCACACATATACTGTTTGTCTTAAGATATAACATATTTATATATGTCCTAAAACAGCAGAGATATTGATTGAGAAAGAACAATTGCATTGTCTGGTCCGTTTTACCTGTACGTTATGCCTATAGTAAGAAGTTAATTGTACATTATTATGCCCATAGTAAGAAGTTAGCTGTACATAATACCTGTAGTAAGAAGTGAACTGTACAGTATGCCTATAGTAAGCAGTTAGTTGTACATTATGCCTATAGTAAGAAGTTAATTTTACATTATTATGCCCATAGTAAAAAGTTAACTGTACAGTATGTAAGAAGTTAACTGTACAGTATGCCTATAGTAAAAAGTTAACTGTACAGTATGCATATAGTAGAAAGGTGACTGTACATTATACCCATAGTAAGAACTTAACTGTACAGTATGCCTATAGTAAGAAGTTTACAGTATGCCTGTAGTAAGAAGTTGACTGTACGTTATGCCTATAGTAAAAATTTAACTATACAGTATGACTGTAGTAAGAAGTTAAGTGTACAGTGTGCCTGTAGGAAGAAGTTGACTGTACATTATGCCTATTGTAAGAAATTACTTGTACAGTACATCTATAGTAAGAAGTTAACTGTACAGTATGCCTGTAGGAAGAAGTTAACTGTACAGTATGCTTATAATAAGAAGCTAACTGTATAGTATGCATATAGTAAGAAGTTATTTTGTACTGTATGCCTATAGTAAAAAATTAACTATACAATATACCTCTAGTAAGAAGTTAACTGTACAGCATGCCTATAGTAAAAGTTAACTGTACAGTATGCCTGTAGTAAGATGTTAATTGTACGTTATGCCTATAGTAAGAAGTTGCCTGTGCATTATGCCTGTAGTAAGAAGTTAATTGTACAGTATGCCTATAGTAAGAAGTTGACTGTACAGTATGCCAATAGTAGTTAGTTAACTGTAGAGCATGCCTATAGTAAGAAGTTGACTGTACATTATACCTATATGCTTTCTTTCTGGCTGATATTATTTCTTTCAAACCAGTCATGGTGTTCTGGAACTATGCAACTGCTGTGTGCTGGGTTTTGTATGGTACAGTGATAATGAGTCATACCTAGTTATGTGTGATGGTATTTAAAATAACTATCCTTGGGGTATTAACCAGTACAAACATGTTCATGGGTTTAGCAAAGGTGCTATATGAGTGGAACTTTTAGCTCTGAAGCTTTAGGTATAGGTTGTTTGCTTACATTGAACATGCATAGTCTGACTTTTGGGAATTAATTCCAACTTTACTGATACACAAAATTTTGATGTAAACTGAAAGTCTTTTATCTTTATTGACTTTAACTGTCTTCTTCAGATCAAATACTACTGAAAATATTACAGTATTTAAGAAGAGATATCATGAATATTTATGTGTTTGAAATAGATAATGGAATATAGTATTTTAATACTAAACACATTAAAATGACAATAATTACGGTTATCTTTCATATAATGCACATTGTTGTACTCTTCTTAAGATGGCCTCAAGGGAGAATAGTCATTCACTAATGAGTCACCCTCTGTAAATAAATTATTATTATTATTTATTATTATTATTATTGTGCATATCCCTCTAGGCTAGTATTAGGTATTAGTACTCATGAATTGTGCATATCCCTCTAGGCTAGTATTAGTGGCTAGTACTCATGTATTATCTATATCCTTCTAGGCTAGTTTTAGTGACTAGTACTCATGAATTGTGCATATCCCTCTAGGCTAGTGTTAGTGACTAGTACTCATGTATTATCTATATTCTTCTAGGCTAGTTTTGGGGGTGCTCACCAGTTATTATGTACTTTTGAGAGAGTGACGTATGTAAGGTGAAGTTGTTTGCATTTAAAACATGCACAGTGGAGAGAATGTTGGCATACCTCTATGCTACTTTCATGTAATGTGGCTGACATTTCTTCGGATATTGTACTTTTGGAAATTGTAAATGATCTTAGCACACTGCTAACTAAAATGACTGCTCCCTTGTGCTCCAAAATCAGCCTGAATTTGTCTAAAGTACACTATCTTTAGCAGCTATTAAAATAGGGAAAATGAATTTTGCCAGACTAGACAATACCAGCTTCTGAAAGTGCAATGAATGAATTAATACCAAATATATGAAATGTAAAAAAAGTTATCGGCTCTTGTTTTTTTACAATTTACCTCTGAAGTTCAGGAAGAGAAAATGACCAAGTGGAGCTAGCACTTTTTTGAAAGGTGCACATCTGGAGTAAGGCCAAGCTGTATACTCTATAACCCATATTACACCCATCAATCATACACCAAAATAAAGGGAATTAAAGGTTCTTTGAACAATACCTAAGATATACAAGGTCTTTTTTAAATAGCCAGTATAACTAGTGAGGAAACCCGGGGGAATCCTTTTTCTTTAAAATTCTAACCCTATGCAAAATACAAAACTGTAGAGTGCCACCTTAAAACAAATATAAAAATTTATGCAATTATTTTTCTTATCTTCTTATTATTATATATGATGTTCTGAATAAAATGGTACCTTAACAATGATTTTATGCATGAAAATAAGCTAATTGTGCTTATTTTGCTCTTGCTTACATAATTTGCCATGAGGCATATTTGTGTGAGTAGTAACCTTAATTATGGGGAAATTAGAAGTCTTAGAATATAGGAATAAAGTCAACTTAAATTTAAAACTGTTGCATCAAGTCAAAGAAATATATAGTGAAAATTTTTCTTTTCATTTATTTGCAATGAAATTAAAAAATAAATGATGACAAAGCAAATTTGCTTTCTTCCATATTAAACAATAAGCTAATATTTTACCCTTTGACCTTTGACCTTTATGAACCTCACCTATTCCATCCCTTTTCAAACTGTAAAATTTATTGTTGACATCTCAGAAATTTATGGCTAGTTTCATGTTCCTGTCTTTCAGAATAACACTGGTTGCTATGTTGACAAAATGCAATGCGCATTTTTAAAATAGCTCACTTTTTATCATGGGGGGGGCTGTGCCTGTTTGAGACTCTGACACTAATAAATGCTGTTCTGAGGGGGGAAATACAGGAGAATTATTCAAAAGGACTGTTTTGATGCTTGCAACTTAAATATTTCAGCCATACAATCAAAATTAAATCATATAATAATAATACCTATGTGCTCTTTAAAGGGGCACTCACCAGTTATTATGTACTTTTGAGAGAGTGACATATGTAAGGTGAAGTTGTTTGCATTTAAAACATGCACAGTGGAGAGAATGTTGGCATACCTCTATGCTACTTTCATGTAATGTGGCTGACATTTCTTCGGATATTGTACTTTTGGAAATTGTAAATGATCTTAGCACACTGCTAACTAAAATGACTGCTCCCTTGTGCTCCAAAAGTCAGCCTGAATTTGTCTGAAGTACACTATCCTTAGCAGCTATTAAAATAGGGAAAATGAATTTTGCCAGACTAGACAATACCAGCTTCTGAAAGTGCAATGAATGAATTACCAAATATATAAAATGTAAAAAAAAGTTATCGGCTCTTTTTTTTACAATTTACCTCTGAAGTTCAGGAAGTGAAAATGACAAAGTGGAGCTAGCACTTTTTGAAAGGTGCACATCTGGAGTAAGGCCAAGCTGTATACTCTATAACCCATATTACACCCATCAATCATACACCAAAATAAAGGGAATTAAAGGTTCTTTGAACAATACCTAAGATATACAAGGTCTTTTTTAAATAGCCAGTATAACTAGTGAGGAAACCCGGGGGAATTCTTTTTCTTTAAAATTCTAACCCTACGCAAAATACGAAACTGTAGAGCGCCACCTTTAGTGACTAGTACTCACGAATTGTGCATATTGCTCTAGGCTAGTATTAGTGGTTAGTAGATTATAGTTGCATCACTTGATTCAGATACCTCCTAGAAAGAACGTGACAGTAAATACTCAACCAGGCCAATGGAAGCATTGACAAGTGATGTAGAGCATGGAATTCAACATGTAAATGCTTTGTAATTCATTGACATGGATGGTGTTTTTTGCCTAAACTATATAAGGTAAAAAGTGCACCTCAGGGATGCACATGGACAAGATTTGAGCCATGGAATAAAAAGTGGCAAACCTACAATTCTTCTCTCAAAGTATAACACTGTGTATATATGTTTTTCTGTATCAATATGTTTATTAACTTGGTTCTAAGCACACAGAACAAGTACGTTTTTCTATTTAATGGCCTGTTAACAGTGTTTCCTACCAATAACAGAATCACGGACAAATATGGACAAGTCTGGTTTTTACAGATTGAATAATGTACTTCCAATATCTTTCATGGCAAACAAAAGTTGATGTTCAAAATGATAGCAGTCTGCTGATCTTTTGATAATTCTTAGAAATGTCTGTCAGATGCTTTCAGGCCAACACCAAGAAAATGTCCTGTGAAGACATTTTGTTTTCAGATTTTCAAGCAGCTTGCTATAATTGATAGAGTAATACACAACTATGTAGATCATGATAGGTCTTTCTCCCTCTTTCAGTTTGTCATGAGTGTTATCTGAGCTTGGATATTTAGGTATTTAGTGTTTGTAAATTGGGATGAGAAAAGCATTATTCTGTATGTAAGATTTCAGGGATTAAACTTGAATATAATATTCTGTTGGTTATTGGAAGAAAAAAAAAAATTCTGTCAAGCCTGTATCACTACAGTATTTGTCACTTTTCCCTCCACATCACCGGTTATGCAAGTGCTGTACAGGGAGCAGTCATCCGATTGTAGCACAGTTGAAATATAGGTATGAAAAGGAAGTATTAAAAACAAAAATGCTCAATGAATATTGCTTCTTGCAAATGTAATTACATTTCATACATAGGCAACCAGTTTAATTCATTTATGCGAGACTGCCGACAGCTACAAATGATTTTAATCAGTATAGTGTAGCCTCTTATTATTTGATTTCTCTGCCATTTTAGAATATATGGGGTTTTCTTTTACATATATTATGTGTCTTATTTAAGGCAATATATGTTTTAAAAAATGAATGTTAAGTTTTTTACTTATGTGAAGAAAACTTTGAAAAAATTTGTATTTCTTGCTTTTTCTGACAGGTCAGATTTTAAACCTAAATAAGTGTTTTGATAGAAGACATATGCTTGTCACATCATATCAACAAATTACTCATGGAACTAAAAGTTTTGTCAGAATATACATGTTAATTACAAACATATCACTGATTTTCATTAGAAGAGAAAGAAAACTTACTGAATATTGTTTGATGATGATGAATCCTTACAAGTTGTCAAATCAGTATTTGAGATCCTGGATTTGCCAAAATATTTATGTCAGCTTATATCTTGTGTTTATTTATGTTGTGTTTGATTCTTATCACAAAAGCGGCAAATGATGTGTTTGTTGTCTTTTAAGTGTATGACATATACTGCCATTTTGTCTTTTTCTTTTGTCTCCAACTTAATAGCTTTGTTTCCTGTTGTCTTTGACAGATTGTCATAGTCAAGTTTATCAGCAGAATAGAAGTTTTCTGGTGTTCAGCAAGCCAAAACATTGAAGTTTAACCTCACATTGGTTATAAGAAAAATATTCAGACGTTCTACTCATTTGAAGTGGAGATCTTGTTGATATTGCTCATAAATTCCAGAGCTCCTATTCTACATTGAAATTTGAGATAGTTTACTCAAAGTATAACTTGACTAGAAAAAAAAATTCAATATGATCCTGGCTGCTGGACCTGAATGTTATATATTGATAGTTATGACTCTGTGGTCTTAAAGAAAGTAACAGAAAGAAGCAAAATCAAAAAGTTTTGTTGTTGTTGTTGTTATAGGGTTTAACGCCATTTTTCAGCACAAGATAGGCTATACATGGCGGCCAGTATTAATGGTGGAGGAAGAACCCTGGAAAATCCCGGGAAGAACCATCGACCCACGAGAAGCTACTGGCGGGCTTTCTCACGTACCCACGTTAGCCGAGCCTGAGACTCGAACTCACGCAGACAGAGGTGAGATGGCAGTGATCCGTAACGGTCAGCGCTTTAGACCACTCGGCCACTCGGGGCCCCAAAAAGTTTTGTAAAGCTTAACAAATAATTTAATGCTTTAAGTTATAAATTGAAAATTTAAGAGGAGCTTACAGTATTTTGAATTAAATCCAAAATAATCGTCAAAGTCCTATGACAAGTCCAAAAGAATAGAGCATTACAAATGGATTCCAGGTCTTGAATGTGCTTAAGTGCCAATATCCTTGTATATGCTGAAGGGCCAACAGTCTTGGTGTATCACAATGGCATTGTTCAAAACTCCATTGAATGAATTTACAACAATCCCAGAATAATATTTTAGTTCAGAGTCAGTGAGCACTTTGTAATTCCAATGAATAATCAAGACAAAAGATTCCTCTCAAATTACATATAAACACAACATTAAATACATGTGCAGGCTGATTTTGAAAAAAAAAATCCATAGGAAATAGGAATCGGGAATGAATCAATTTTTTTCTTTATAATACATCTCTATGCCTCTATTCCAATTCTGTCTCAGTACCTCCCCACATGACATATTTCACATTACATCCTCATGTGGCATATCTTGCAATACCCATTCGTCCACTAAAAACTTGTCAAGAGGCTGAATATATAGAACACAAAATCAAATAATCTATTTATAGTTCATTGCAATCTACAATCATGGACCAAAAGTTAAAGAGACCACCTAGATATACATAATAATGATGGTAATACAATATACTTTCAGGCTGATTTAGGGTGTATGACCTAAATGTTATATATTGATGTTAGTTTAGTGTACTTGAGTTTGATTCTGGCTGCAGGACCTGAATGCTATATCTTGATAAATACAGTTTGCTTTTATTTTGATCAATCAGAGAACCATACCATGACATCCGGTTCAACCTGATGGCTGTTGTGTCCAACAAGTTGCAGCTGTATGAACACAAGCTGAGCACTTTGAAAACCAATAGACAGATTGTTCTGGAGGCTTTGCAACAGGTAGGCTACAGTTCATATCCAGAGCACTTTAAAAACCAATAAACAGATTGTTCTGGAGGCTTTGGAACAGGTAGGCTACAGTTCACATCCAGAGCACTTTGAAAACCAATAGACAGATTGTTCTGGAGGCTTTGCAACAGGTAGTTACAGTACACATCCACATGGATACTAACATGTCAGAACTTCTCAGTAACACTAGGATGTTAAAACTATTGATTTAACATATAAGGAGATTAAGATGACAGGTAAAGCCTTCCCAAACCTACTTTTGACTCATAATGTCAGCATTTATCATGCTAGTACCCATTTACAATTGGCTCAAAAGGAGTGAGCAAATTTGATGGCATAAGAGCAATGACAGGGGTGGGGCAGGATTAAAACCCTGAAATCAGCAGTAGAACATAGAATAAAGGATGGTACTGACATGATTACATATGAAGCACTTCTAAGATGTAAATTATAGAATTTTGGCAGACAGTTTCAGCTTATGAATTCATTATGTATACCCATCCATCCATCTCACATCAACACTCAGGATTTGTGTTTAGGTCACTTTCTCTGACATTGTTACAAATAGAATCACATAAGTACTTAAGCCATTGTTAAAAATTAGGTCACAGTGACCTATATTTCATGTTTCATTTTTTTAGGTAATATTACTCAGAGAGTCACATAAGGTATTTAGATGTTTCATGTAGAATATGACACCATTTAGTGAAAATTAGGTCCTTAATCTATATTTTACAGTTGAGTAATTATTGTTAACCTTGGCATTTGTACTGTTTGAGATTAATTCAAATTACTTGGTATTTAATTGTTTTATGAGGAGTGTTACAGCTATGTGTTGCTTCAGTTCTCTGATGACTCAGTCTGTTGAATTTTAGATGACTCAGTCTGTAGTTCAGAGGAGCAAAGAAATCTACAAAGCTTGGTGTCCCATGAATAAAATAATTTTACAGCATTCATGGTTTGTAAACTAGCCATTGGTGGTTTTTGGTCAGACTACACATGAGTTCCATCCTATGGATTGATGATGTCCTTTCAGTCTATCCAGTTGTGTGTCTTTTTGGTGTTAACACCCATGTTAGGGTTTGTATTTAAATCATTTTCTCAGATGTTATTTGTAGAGTCACACAAATTGGCCTTTACATGTGTCGTTTTGATTACTAAACCTTTGTCTAAAGCTAAAGCTGCCTAATATATTTCATGGTTTAGTGATTTGTGCTTACATTTGGGTTGAGGTTAATCTCTCCTGGTTGTAGTAGTTTGTGTTTGTAATTTTTCTCACTATTACTCACAGTCACTTATGTTAGTATTTGATGTGTCATGTGGAGTACCACACCATTCAGTGAAAAAATTTTCACTGACCTATATTTCATGGTCCAGTGATGTTAGATAACCTTTGCATATATTCCACTTTCTCAGTCACATTTGTCCATGGAGTTGCATTACTTGGTATATTACTGTGTCATGAGGAGTACTGCAGCTGTCTATGAAAACTGGTCACTGACCAATATTTCATGGTTCATTGAATTGTACTGAATTTTGTACTGAGCTCAATACAGCTGTCCTTATAGCATGGTAGTCAGGGTCCATAACCACTGATCACGGTATGTACTGAGCAATGTTATATTGAGAATCATGATATGTACTGAACCATGATATACTGAGAATAGCATAATATACAAAACAGTGTTATAGCAGGCAGTATCACATTTTGTTAAATAATGGTGTTTTGAAAAGGAATTGAAGACGTAAGACCAAGTTTTACCTTGTTTTATTTCAACCCATATTTTTATACATTGATGTGGTTTTGGTCATGCGATCCATGGTAGCACCACATTATATCCAGAACTGCATCATCATAAGGCATGGGGGAAAGGTACATCTCTAGGTTTTAGGTCATTTTCTTCTTTACTGATGCTAGTGGAGTTCCAGGGTTTCTATTTAGATGTGTCAATCCCAGGAACAAAATGTCTACAGAGTAATATGCTATGAAAAAACATGAGTTCACAATATTTACTTTTTGCAGCTTGACATTTCTGCCATCATTGGTTTTCTTGTTAAATCTGGATTTAAGTTTGAAAAGTACTTTACCGTATAACCATTCAAGTTAAGACTTTTACTATGTAAATTAACAACAAGAAATCATAGACTGCCTGAGTGTGGTACATTTTATACTAAAAATATGAAATAAATAATGATAGAGTCGGTTGTACACTTTAGGTGAAGTTGTTGATAAACATTACTTTGTTATGAATTGTACACATTTCAAGATTATACCAGGTTTATTTACACCCAAAGTTCCAGGAGACTTAAAATTATTGTAATATGAGTAACAAAAATATTCTTTTAAAATTAAGTAAATTGATCATGTTACAATTAAGAATTATTTTTATTGTGTATTTTTTATCTTTAGGTGTATCTATTTTCATTTTCTCTTTAAAATATGTTCCCCAATCACAGTGACGTTAGGGATATAAGCCTGCTACCTCACAAATCGAACCTCACTAAAAAGATGAAAATTTGTCTATTCTGTCTCATATAGACAAAGGGCAATAACTCTTGTCCATTACCTCCACTTTCCCCCCAATTTTAGGCAGCCCAGTGGTTGTAAATACCCCCACATACCTGGGCATGACATTTAGGCCTGTAAGTCTGGACGTACGTTGTTTTTGCCAAATCCATGGGATCCATCTTTTGATGCAATTACACCATCCAGAAGCATCCCGGCCTTCCGGCCAGCCCAGTTGTTCCAGTTTTGGGACTTTATTCATAGATCTGTCTGACCAGTCACGATTATGGCTACATCTTCATGCAATTACAGGTCACAATAATGATTTATCGGACCTTTTATCAAATTTTGATCTGAATCAACCAAAATCCCTCACTCTTTTTCCAAAATGGAATCTTTCCTGGGTTTTGACCTGGTTCATTTCAGATAAATTTGAGTTTTCTTCCTGCACTTCGCTGAAGCTACTATCCTACAAAACGTGTTTCCCGATGGCATTAGCTTCTGCATGCAGGGTGAGTTATATGCCCTTTCTGTTGACCGGAACTATCTTCAGTTAAAATTGAATGGTTCATTGGCCTCTTGATGCAACCAGGCTTTGTAGCCAAAAATCGGTTACCATCAATTTGCAATCAGAGAATTGTCATACACTTCCTCTCGTTCACAGACACAGTGTAGCAGCTGTGCAAGACCCTATTCATGCCATCAACCAGTACTTCAAGGAAATTGTGGAACACACAAACATCTCTTTCTTCTGGTGATAGCCAGGAAGCAGGATATCACCCCTCAAACCCAATATTCAGGCTGAAGTGGGTTATACACTCAGCATACTATGAGGTCTTGAAAGATCAGTCACTTTGTGAAGATTTCAGGTCATGAAATTGGAGCGAGCCTCATGTTGGAACATAACATTTCGATCCAAGACATAATAGAAGCTGGTGGCTGGCATGCACAGTCAACCTTCTCCAGTTTTTATCTCAGAGATCAAGCCACACAGAGACAAACTTTGAATCTGAAGAATCCAGTGGCAGCATCTAAAATGATCACCAGACCCAATTAAAAGTCAGCACAGCCTATTAGCTTTGCTGGATTTGCCAGGGAAAATTTGTTGGTTAGAAGATTTCAGTAATCATCTTCTTAAGCAGATATAGTGGTCATGGATCAAATGACCCCAGGCTGTGTTACGTATCAGATTAGGAAAATGGGATATGAGTCACCTTGGGACTCCAGTCACTATTCCATAGAAGGAAACTCAAGGTATAGGTCAGATGCTCAGCATTCCCTCCTCCTATCACTTATTTTCCTGATCATGAACGTATTGAAAGCATATTTGAAAGGAGAAAGCAAAGTTTTAAGTAAATTATGGTTTTCCAAGAATACTTACCTATCACATTACTTAGAAACCCTCCTAACGACCCTTTCATGCAGGCATCCTTGTTGGTATACCGATAAGCTTATAAACTAGTGACATCTGGTGGTGGCAAGGGAATATAAGAGTACTGCCCTTTGCATGTGATAGAAAAGGCTAGATTTGGGAGGTAGCAGGCTTATATCCATAAAATTAATGTGATCAGGTAAATATTCTGGGAGAAGCATACTTTACTTAAACATTTGGTGTCTTTCCATAAGATAATTTATTGTAACATTATTGATTGTGTTTCAAATGGCACAGTTCAACTGAAAATGCAACATGTACCTAATATGGGTTCTTTCAGTTATTATCAATAAATCTTGAAAGCTTTAACAGTCTGAAAATCTGATCATGACTCTGCAGTGTCTATGACTGGCCCATGTTGACTCACACTTGTTGGTTTGGGATAAGAGCCCCACATTACGTCATGAGTCTGTAGTGCCTATCACTGCCCCATGTTGACTCATTTGTAGGTTTGGGAGACAATTTTTCAAGAGTCCCACAGTCCATCATGAGTCTGAAGTATCCACCACTGACCCATATTGACTCACATTTGTAGGTTTGGGGGACAATTTTTCAAGAGCCCCGCAGTATATCAATTATTTTTTGAAGTAGCCAATATTTGTGATACAGTAAATAGTTTGTATTGTCCCTATATTCTGTAATCATATTAAAGCAGTGATTAAATACATACCCCCTCCCATGTTTAGTTTTTGAACAGTCTACACAGAAAAAGAGGTGTTATTAAAAAAGATGGGAAAAAGTTCAAGCCCTTCCTTTCATGCTTTTGTTGATATCCTATTGTTGACAATAAATAATTTTTGAAAAGATAGCTTTTTTTAGATTACTCTATGTTCTCCATAGTTTACAAGAAAAACCTTGATAAACAAATCCAATGAAAATTTTCAGCCATTTTGTTGAATGGAATTATTCTGATCATAGATATGATATCTTTTATCAGTCATTATATTGGAAAATATAAAAAAAAGTTTATGTTGAGCATTCTTTAAGGGCTGTTCCATTTAAAAATACATGGTACCCAGGGAAGGAAATTTTTTTTAAAAATATTTCTTATTGTACTTTGATTGTACAGAGTATTAAATTAAAATATTAAAATGATAATAAAATTCTAAATTGCATCTTTGGGTGAGTACCCAACATTAAAAGTGCCTTCCCTGGGTCCCAGGTATGTTTTACTGGAACAGCCCTAACATTACTGAAGCTCACTTATGTTCCAGAGTTAACAGAGATTGCTTTTAAAAAAAATAACCAAAATGCATGTGCAACAGAGATGACTTTTAAATTTAGACAAAACATATATGTAACAGAAATAAGGGTGCATTAGTTTGTATCTTGGTGCATTTTTCATGGCAAACAGTATATACTTTTTAATAGAAGATATATCATTTAAAGTATACAACTTTTTTCTTTCTTTACTCTAACACATATGTTACTTATATTATTAGTATTTACTTAAAGATCATACTTAAATGTAAAGCGTATATAGTACTGAGGATGTGAGACAAAGAATAAATCATACATGTGTAGTACTGTGGTCCCTCTCTTATATGGCCACTCCATCAGCACCAGGAAAGTGGCTTTATAAGATGGTTGGCCTTTCCAGAGGGGGACTCAATTTTTTGTGAGAAGTATATGTAATGTACGTAGTAAGTAAAGCTACAGACTTCAGAGCATTTAATATCTTCGTTTAAAAGTAACATCAGTTATTAAAAGTTTCTTCTTGTCTTAAGAATAGACTTATTTCAACTGAACATTACGACATTGTTTATTCCTTTCAACATAAAGTCCCCCCCCCCCATGTTGTTGAGTCGAATGACTTCTGAAGTAATAAGTCTCCATTTGCGAGATGACATGTTGAATTTTTTAATAATTTATTCCTATATTGTTAATAGTACAAAACTGTGATTATGCAGACAAAACTTGCATAGAGTGGGCGAAATGCCTTCTTTATGAATGAAGTGATACATGTACTGTCATATGATTTTCGGTCTTTGGTACCCTGTTTCATTCAAGGTTATTTTCAGTGTGTGTGTGTTAATCCACAAAATCCATAATTAGCCTATGCTGACCATGTTATTGTTTTGAAAATTACATTTAGTTGTAATAATCAAAGAGGGGGCCCCAAGTGGCTGAGTGATCTAAAGTGCTCACCATTATGGATCACTGCCATCTCATGTCTTTTTGTGTGGGTTTGAGTCTTAGGCTTTGCTAATGTGGGTACATGAGAAAGCTTGTCAGTAGCTTCTCGAGGGTCAGTGGTTCTTCCTGGGGTTTTCCAGGGTTCTTCCTCCACCCATTATACTGGCCATCATGTAGTGCCTATCTTGTGTTGACAAATGGCGTTAAACCCTACAACAACAAATAATCAAAACGAAGGGCTCAAGTTGTGTGAAGCCCAAAACTATCACAGCATTGTTGAGCCCTTTTCCTGTAAACGTTGGCTTTTATAGATAATAATATAATATTAATGTTAGTTTTATATGTACTTTAGCCAACACTTCTTTAGTAATGGAAACCTGCCATCAGGAGCTAGGTATTGGTAGAGATAATTGGATTACTTATTATATGAAATAATTATTTGTTCTGGAAACATTTAAAATAAAATGTGGCTGCTTGTGAGAGGAACATTTTACATTTTGTACTAATATGCTGGTTGCATTAGAGGGGTTGTCATTCGTGAGGGGTACTTTTGAACACAAACTCATCAGTACCAAGGAATTTTGGCTGCATAAATGGAGTAGCCGCTGGTTGGGGGGAGGTCTGTTTAAGAGGGGGGCCACTGTACTTACGATGTGAGAGAAAAAAGAAATCATTTTAGTACTTAGGATGTAAGACAAAGAGAGCCATAATCAGGCCTATTACTTGCATGTCTCCCAATGTATATTTTGTCCATTTGGGAAAGTCTATTGCATTAGATTGCAGTTTTTATTCAAGTAATTGCAAATGCTTGACTTGGTGCTTAAAATATATGCCTTAAAAAATTGGACACTAAAAATTTTTTCCAGTGTGAAATTAATGCATGCTTGTTAAATTATTGAGGAAGAAATTAACCAGTTGTTGATATCTTCTTTTCTTATTTACTTTTTAGTATTTTGATTGTGATGTTCATTACAAAATGTGCTGTAGTGTATCCCATTATACCTCCAATGATAATAGTGTATCCCATTATACCTCCAATGATAATATCTGTGTTTAAAACAAAAACCCACACATTTAAGGAGACAATGCACATTCATTTCATGATATTGATGACATTGGGAATTGATTGTACTCATTGAGTTAGATCCAAGCAAGTCTAGACTTGTTAACAAAATTTAAATTTCAAGAAATGAAGGATGATAAAATTCAGACTGTGAGCAGAGGGAGCAAACTATTCATCATTGAGATGATATTTACATTAGTCATCTTTGATAATAACTGCAATAGTATAATGATTGGGTGCCTATGAAAGCACAGATGAAACTGCTGGATATTTATGCAGAATAACAACATGCTTTTATTGTCCCAATTGGTTGAAGTATCTGATTTTATGGTAGCAATCAAAACAGTGAATGGTTGATATATCATAGGTGAAGAAACAGCATGTTTAATTAGAATTTCTATCTGGCAATACCCCAGATGAAAGTAATTTTAGTGGATTTAATTACTAACTTTTTTTGTTTGTTTTGTCTTGCTTTCAACAAGATGCTTGGACAGCACAAGGTATTGTCCTTTATTTTGTCTCTCATTCTCTATACAGTTGTACTGTACCATGTATTAAGAATGTTGGGTAAGGTATTGTCCTTTATTTTGTCTGTCAATATACAGTTGTACTGTACCATGTCTTAAGTATGTGAATTCTTGTCAAATTCAGGAAGGATATACAGATAAAAAATTTGTACATGATTGAAGTATGCAATTGTAAGCATTTTTAGCTCAGTGTATATAACTTACACAATCAGTCAGAAACATGCTAATAAATCTTACAAGAGACTGTTTGGTATTATGAATCTATATCTTTTCAAAACAAGGTCACAATGGTTGGGTTTTTGTTGCTCAAAATTTTTTAATTATTTTGCAGTTTCTGTCCACTTAAATGAACAATGTTTTAAAAATACATATGTTGTAGGTTAGTATGCTAAATTCAGAATCCTTACGGCACATACACATCTTACGGCACATACACATCTTATATAATTCATGTTCTTCTAATAATAACTTTTTTGTTCACACTTTCATTTAGACTTACAAGAAATCTGGATTAATGAATTTGTTTCAGGGAAGGACTGATTGCAATAATTGTCCTTAATACAGAACTTGAAATCAAATTCTTTGATTTGACATTGATTACTAAATTAATATTAAGCAAAAATGAAAATAAATTGCATGATAACAAGGAAAATAAATTACTGTATATAATGATGCATTTGTTTACAAATATTTTATTTTTTCATGTCTTGTTGTGCATTGAGATTTTCTTTGCTACGTATTTTACTAGTCATCTAATATTTTCTGTATTGTATTTTTGTGTACATATATCACATGCATATTTGTGTGGTCAGGGTTTGCCTTTCATATAAAAACACCTTGTTTTGATTTATTTTTAAATTTCTTACCCTTTGCATGGAAATCTATATATTGTCATGGAGGGATGTTTTCTTACCCTTTGCATGGAAATCTGTATATTGTCATGAAGGGATGTTTTCTTACCCTTTGCATGGAAATCTATATATTGTCATGGAGGGATGTTTTTTTACCCTTTGCATGGAAATCTATATATTGTCATGGAGGGATGTTTTCTTTTCACTGTTACTTGTGACTTTGTCTATCCCTGCATGCACAACTTCATTAACATTTATACAGTTCATGCATTTGACTTTCTCATGAAACTCTTGACACAGACAGAAGCTTCATTAACATTTATACAGTTCATGCATATGACTGTGACTTGAAACTTGACACAGACAGACGCTTCATTAACATTTATACAGTTCATGCATTTGACTTTCTTATGAAACTCTTGACACAGACAGAAGCTTGATTAACATCTATACAGTTCATTCATTTGACTTTCTCATGAAACTCTTGACAGATAGAAGCTTCATTAACATTTATACAGTTCATGCATTTGACTTTTTTCATGAAACTCTTGACACAGACAGAAGCTTCATTAATATTTATACAGTTCATGCATTTGAGTGTCACTTGAAACTCTTGACACAGACAGAAGCTTCGTTAACAGTTACACATTTCATGCATTTGATTGTGACATGAAACTCTTGACACAGACAGAAGCTTCATTAACACTTATACAGTTCATGCATTTGACTGTCACATGAAACTCTTGACACACAGAAGCTTGATTAACATTTATACAGTTCATGCATTTGACCGTGACTTGAAACTCTTGACACAGACAGAAGCTTCATTAACATTGTGCTTTAATTTATTGTATTAGACCTACATTTAGCACTTAATTGTTGCAAATACTACATGTACCTGTTGCGCAGGGAATGTGGTGGAGATTGTGCACCTCAATGGAAAGTCCCTTTCGGGCAGGACATGGGGTGGAGCTTGTGGGCCACTTGGGCAAGTCACTTTTGGGCAGGACATGTGGTGAAGCTAGTGGACCACTAGAGCCAGTCCCTCTTGGGCAGGGCATGTGGTGGAACTAGTGGGCCACATGGGCAAGTCCATTTCAGGCAGAGCATGTGGTGGAGCTAATGGGCCACTAGAGCAAGTCCGTGTTAGGCAGGGCATGTGAGGGAGCTAGTGTGCCATTAGTGCAAGTTCCTTTTGGGCAGGGCATGTGTTGGAGCCACTTGGGCAAGTCCCTTTTGGATAGGGCATGTAGGGCCATAACACCATACTGTGCTGTTCGACCGCATATATGGGGTTTGTGATTCATGTTCCAACAGAATTGAATTTAATTATGGAATATTGCTCATATTATTTTTAATGACTGCAGACCTCAGTTTCATCATTTCAGCTGTATTATCATGGCAAACAGGATTTCCTGAAGAATTTTGAACATGCATAGGCTGTCGGTTGTTTACAGATGTAAAGCTGAAGCCAGGAATCACACAAATCTGTCAGAGCACAATTTCCTATAAAAAAAATGTCAACATTTTTGGTAATTCTACATTGAAGAACAATGAACATCACTTTTTTGTAAAGTGCATTTAGTTCCATTAATCATTATATACAAGACTCTCTTCAAACTTACTATATCTGCACTGGTCTAGATTACAAAATATACTCAGTGTATTGTCTGATGTTTGATGATTATAGGTCACATACCAATCGTAAAGTATATGTCTTTACTAGGCAATGCTTGGAATTTCACTCCATGGTAGCCAATATGGACCAAAATTGACAAAATGTGCTTATGTTTCTACTTATCGTACATAAATAGGAAGATAATAACAGTTAAACTTTTCTAAATCAGTAATATTTCAGTAATAATAATGATATTAAAAGATTCTTTGATACATTTGTATTTCTTTGCCCACTCATTTAAAATTCGTGTAAAGTTAGATGATATTTTTTTTATTTTGTACTGTTGTTATTCATAGATTTCATCTTTAAGTACATTTGTGTGTTCAATTTAATCATTGGAACCTTTCGTTCAGAGGGAAACATTCAGCCAGTGCTAGTGTGGACTTTCTCTCTTGTAGATAAGTTGAAATTTATGTTTATATTATATTACATGTGTACTACCTTACCCAAGTTAGGCAAATACCGCAATAATGTAGAGTTGTTTCCCCCATGGTACATTAGTCTTGGTCAGCCACTATATACTGTTTTATTTATATTTACACACTTCGATTGACATAGATTTTTTATAGGAATCGATAGAGGAAATGTCATAGAAACTTTGTAACTATGCAGCAATAGTGAAACAGTTTTAATACGTACCAATAACAACATTAAGTACCGCAATAATACATCATTCCAGGCTACATTTTTTTTGCAAAATAAGAAATATCACTGTAGAAGGATTATTAATACAGTCACAAAAGCCAAAGGACCATTGATTAATTACCTTATAAAATAAACAAGTTCAAATAGCAGCATCAGATTGCGTGAATGATTTTGATGAAGAAATGATGAAATGACAGTTGTACTGTATTGTACATTGTGGCATAATGTGGCAAATTGTGTGTAAATTAGCACTGGCAAATAAGTATTTTCCTAAAAAGTAAATATATAATGCAGACAGATTTGGAAAAATTACAAACTCTAATTTATGCAATTTTACTTTGCAAATATGTCACAATAAAAATCAGAAAAATAAGGTAAAATCACAGCAATAAGAATCAAATTTGCCCAACTTTACCCATGCCAAATTTGCCAGATTTGAGGTCCCTTACTCTGTTACAGTAGGAATGTTTTTGTGGTTCTTCCTACTGGGGACCTAAATTCACAAGTTTACAGATTTCAGAAATTCATTTTTATATAAGAAAAGACTACTGGATTTCAGTATAGATTTTCAGCAGCAGCAACAGTGTGTCATCATGGTTCAAACAAGTCGTCTTATGGGATAGGTCAGTCGTCCCAAGAGATACGTCTATCGTCCCAAAGGATAAGTCAGTATATTCATTAAGAAAAGTATAATGGATTACATCTAAAGTTATCCCAAGGGATAGGTCAGTGCATTTATGAGAAAAGTACAGTGGAATACATCTAGAATCGTCCCAAGGGATTGGTCAGTGTATTCATTAGAAAAAAGTATGATGGATTACATCTAGAGTCATCTCAATGGATAGATTAGGATATTGATGAAAAAAGGAGAATGGATTACATCTAGTCTGAGTTATCCCAAAGAATAGAACATTGCTTTCATGAAAACAATGCATTAGATTACATAAACAGTTGGTTGCAGTTGCATTAATATTCAGAATAAATTTGCTGCATATTTTCCCTTCATTTTCATCAGTAGAAAATGTAGACTTGATAATAAAATATAAAATCTATTTGAGAGTGGCATTATTGTAAGTAAAAGAATGTAAGTACAATTTATTTACACTACTTAATGCATATTGTTCTTCTTACTTTACTTTTTGTATAATTCATGCAGATGGTGAAAATAACAAATCCTGGTCTCACAGCAGCTGAAAAGGATAAGTACATACTCTCAGAAAAACCACATGAACACTCCACAATGATGGGTCCAAAGCAACCAAAAATTCCCAAAGTGGAGGTAACCCCAGTGGACATGTCAGCAGGGAAAAATAATTCTAACACACAGGATGAAAAAGCATCGCAAAGTTTCAACAAATTAAAGGATGATTCAAACAATGCAAATCCATCAAAAGAGAGTGAAAAAAAAGAAAAAGATCAGATAGTTGATGTAGAAATGCTTGATGTAAAGAATTCCACAACAAAAAATGAACCTGGGTCCAAACCTCAACACCTCCATCCTCAAGGGGAGTCAATGAAAGACAGTGGAATGAAGGTGCAGATTTCTGTTGCAGATGACAAAGGAGGAAGTGGTATGCTGATTCCCCAGACTGCTTCACTGACTGATGTTACCAAACCTTTGACTATAGAAACAAAGTTTGTGGGCTCATCTGGCCCTGGTAGCGAGAGCACAGATACAGCCTCAGAGGTGGGAAGCTGTTTTAGTTCCCCAAGCAGTACAATGGGAACGTCCTGTCAAAACAGTCCTAACACAGCACCAGGGGACAAAGCACCAGGTTGGTAAATAAAAGTATTGCATGACTGCAGTATTGTATGATTGCAAAACACCATTTTGATGAATATTCACACAGAGTAATATGAATATTTTTAATACTCTATACCTGGAACAAGAACAAATTTTGACAAGTTACATGTGATGTCTGAATTCATATGAACTTATCCCAAAATCTGATAGAACACTGAAAATTAGGATTCTTATAAATATATGTCAGTGTTAAATCAAACAAATGAAAAGTGTTTTGTCCTGAAGCATATTAACTTATAATTACATTTTTTAAATATATTTTTATGTCCCAAGTTAAACAGGCATATTATGTCACCAGACTTGTGCATTCTGTTTGGCAGTTTCTGTATTGGTGTACAAATCAGACATTTTCCCCAGCAGACTCAATGTTTTTGATTACTCTTTGTCAAGAAAGGTGAGAGCATTCATAAGAATTGTCTACCTGTCAACTTGTCTTTCATTCGATCTCGCAGTGTCCACTAATCAAACATTTTGTGACAAGATGGAATATCAAATTGCCCACCTTTGCCATGGATTCACTTTTCAGTCAGTTGGAAAGGGTTGTGGGTCATTTCCTATCCACTCCTATCTTGTTACCTAAAATAATACAAAAGTTGTGGTTTTAGAACTGCAGATAATTCTGATAGCCCCTCTCAGATGGGACAAGACCTGGTCTGTGATCAACTTGAACTGTAATAGATCTGCTTGAGAAGAGTCCAACCAAACCAGATTGTCTCAAACAACTATGGTAGCAATTGATCTACCCCAGACTGACTCCTCCTCTATTCCTGGCTCTTCTCAGGGGAACCTTGCACACAAAGGAATTAAACCTTTAGTTGTTTAGAGAATCTCACAAACAAGAAGTCTCTCCACTTTGAAGGCTTATGAAGGAAAGTGGTATGTATTCAGGGACTGGCATAGAGTCCACAGCATTGTCCCTAGGAGTATTGTAATCCCACAACAGGACCACCTTTTTTCTCTGGCTCAATGAGGAAAAAAAAGTCAGCCCCAGTTGCCATCAAAGGCTACCACTTCATGATTTCTTACATATTTAGGCATTGTGGCAGAGTGGATGTCAATCGCGATTGTTACGAATATGTAATTAAATTACTTGTGTGTTAGTTTTAAAAAATTTTTATTTTAATTTTGTTTCATTACATTTTATTGTAATGATATTTTTCATTGGATTTGAATCTCTTTTCCGAAAATTGGCTTGACCCGATTAGATTATAAGATCTTCAGCATTATGTTTAGCTCACAGTTTTTGTAAACATCACGTGAAAACGATTGGCTCTTGCCAAGGTCTTTTACAATCTATGTGTTATCTGACTTGTAACAGCCTTTCTTTTTTTTTATTTTCAGTGTGAGAATTTGATTCTTAGATAGGGCTATTCTTGCATACGTGATAAATGGCATTTTTTTTATTGCACTGTTCAAATTAGTAAATCACGTAACCTATACGTGAGCTACCATGTGATCTAAAATCGCGGCTTTAAACAGACGCTTTCTAGTAGATTTAGTCAGTTGTATTTAAACCTTGAGGGCTCAAGAGGTTTTTATTGTTGTTGCCAGTTTGTTTTTGAAGTTCATCTATTTTTTGGAATTTAATAATTTATTCTCCAGAAGACTAAACAAGTGTACTTTTTTATAAAAAGTTCTGGGACAAAGAAATTCAGTGGAAATTCATTCTGGAATCCTATATGGAAACATAAACTGTGATTTAGTCGAGGATCTGTTACCATCAGTACAGACATCATCTGACATCATCGCCTCCATATTGGAATTTCATCGAAATTAGAACCCGGATTCAGTTAGAACTGTTTAGTGATAGGACTTATATTTTTCAATCTTAGGATTAAATTTTGGATTATATTCACAAACCATAAGTCCTGTTTTCTATTTTTTACATTGTTTTCTAGGGAAATAAATTATTTTGTTAAAATTTACAAAGCTTGTTGGCTTCACTCTTTTCTCTTGTTATTTTTGTACGAGCCTACACATAACAGGATAAAGATCTCTACAACCAGCTTTTGCAGCCAAGAATAGGTTGCTGCCAGTGGGCAGTCAGAATGTTGTTAAATTCTCCCTTTCTTCAACAGACACAACCATGTCAGATACTGTCTGCACCCTCATGCATTATTTGAAACACACAGAATAAAGTCTGTGAAGAAAAAATTGGCTCTTTCTGCTAGCGAATGTCAGTAAAGAGAATATCACCCCTCAGACCCTATCATACTTGCTGAAGTGGGTTATATGCTTGGCATGCTCTGAAGTCTCAATAGATCAGAGTCACATCATGAGGATTTCAGCTCTTGAAATTAAAGTGATTGCTGTGAACCTTGTGTTCAAATGTAACATTTTGACCTTAGACTTAATAGAAGCTGTTGGCTAGCATGCAAAGTCTTTAGCTCAGAGAGACAAAATATGGATCTGGTGGGTACAGTGACTTTTGCCCAGATGACCACCAGATCCTGTTAAAATCAAGACAGCCTTCTAAGGTGCATAGTCCGCACTTTTAACCAGGGATGAGAGATAATAAACTTATATTCCCAATGTTCAATATTTCTAACTGTAATGTAATCGGGTAAGTATTCTCAGAGAAACATAATTTACTTAAAAATTTGCTTTGTCTCTGTAACACATTGGTTTTCTGTGTTTGTTATTTTCTTTCTGCAGCACTGATAGTAAAATTATATTCTGGAAAAATATTTTCTTAAAAATATGCCATTTTGTCATAGGTCCAGAACTGTCAGTGTTCAAGTTGCACTTTGTTCAAGTTGCACTTTTGTGCTTGGGAATGGTAATTTATACACCTGCCGTAAGGTTTAATCTAACATGTTATCATGTTGTCCATCTGTCATATTGTTCCTTATTTTGTTTCCTTATAATAACTCAAGTTCTCCACCATCATTTTATAACCAGACAATAAGTAGGCTTCATTCTGGGTAAGGCCAAGGAGAAAAATGTCAGGATCAAAAGGAAAACATCAAGTTCTCAGAGACTGAAAGAAGGAAAACTGTCCACACAGTAACTTAAATCAGAGGTGGCCAAACTTTCCAGTGCAAGGGCTGCATACACAAATTTACAACTTTAGCGGGCCACATAGTTCATTAAGTAAAATAATTAATATTTGAAATAGCAAAAACAAAAGGTTTTTCTAAATAACATCATAATTAATTTTCAGTTGTTAATATGTTGTTAATATTTGAAAACTTAAACTTCAAAAGAAGCACATTTACTTGATAAACAGAGTAACATAAACAGAGTCAGTGCGATGATGCAGCTGATCACATTCATTGACCAGTTTGTCAAAATTTGGTGACAAGTTGCTTGTGCTGATCTTTAAAACTGAATGAAGATTTGAATCTGTGAGAAGCGATCTGTTCTTTGACTTGTTGACTTTCATAGTAGAGAAAGTCTGCTCACAAATGTAGGTTGATGCAAACAACACAAACATCTTTCTGGCAATTTCTTTCAGATTTTGAAACTTTCCTGGGTGTAGAGAAGCATAAAATTCAATCAGGGGTTTGGTTTCAAAACTTCTTCTTAAGGAATTGTCGGCCTGCAGATCAATCAGTTCCATCTGCAGTTTTTCAGTGGCTGTTTCAATGTCACAAGCAAAGGGTGAGCTGAGCAGGTCGAACTGTTGTTCCATTGCCTTGAAATCAGCAAACCTCCAGATAAATTCTTCTCTTAGAGCCGTGATCTGACAACTGTATTTGTCAGATAATGCTTGTGAAACAGTCTGCATCTTCAAAAGAGGAAAATGAGCAAAGTTCTGCTCATTCAGCTGCTTGGCAAAAAGTTTAAGCCCCATTTGAAAGGATTTCACTTCCAAGTACAATTCAGGAGCAAATACACCTTTTCCTTGAAGTTTAGTGTTCAGCTCATTCAATTTTTGCATTATGTCCACAGCAAATGCAAAATCACAAATCCATTCTTCACTCTGCATTAGTTTTGAAAAGTTACAAGAGATATCTTTCATAGAAAAAAACATGTTAATCTCTGCTTTGAGGTCCCACACCCTCTTTAGTACTTTTCCCATGCTTAACCAGCGGACATTTGTGTGGTACAGCACATCAGTGAAATCAGCTTCCATATCTTCCAACAGGCTTCGGAACTGCCTGTGTTTCAGTCCCCTTGCTCTTATTGCATTCACTGCACACATGACTGGATCCACAACATGCTTAAGATTTAAAGAAGACTTACAGAGGCTTTCTTGATGTATGATGCAGTGAAAGAACAGTACACTGCAGTAGGAAATCTTCTTTAATTTTATCATTCATTAACTTCACAAGGCAAGAATGTTTACCTGTGAGTGAAGGAGCCCCATCAGTTGTAATGCTTGCCATTTTATCTAAGCTTAATCCAGATCTGATTAAACTGTTAATGACACTGTTGTACAAATCTTTCCCAGTACAAGTGTCTTTCAGAGACTCCATAGATAACAATTCCTCTGTAATTTCAAAGTTTGCATCAATTCCTCTGATAAAAATAAGCAACTATGCAGTATCCTGAATATCAGTACTCTCATCCAAAGCAATAGAAAACCACTGAAAACTATCACTGGCCTTTAACAGTTGTTCCTGAAGATTCACTGCAATTGCGTCTATACGACGAACAATAGTTCTTCGTGCTAATGATATGGCTTCTACTTTTGATGTGGCTTCAGGACACACAACACTGACATCATCAATCATACAATCTTTAATAAATTCTGCTTCCGAAAATGGTTTGTTTTGCTTTGCGATTTTGTTGGCCAACACGAAACTTGCCTTTGTTGCATTCTCTTGTAAAGATGAAGTTTTCACAAACACAGCTTGCTGTTGTTTCAACATTTTTAACAGATCATTTGCTTTCTTTTGCAGTTCTTGTTTTGATAAATTTTTTCCAAAGTTACTGTGCTTAGTTTGAAAGTGACGTTTCAAATTGAACTCCTTGAAAACGGCAATAGTGTCTTGACAAATCAAACACACAGCTTTAACTCCAACATCAATAAAGAAATACTTGTCAGTCCACTCCTTGTTAAACGCATGGCATTCATCTTCAATTTTTCGCTTTCTAGATATCCTCGAACAACTCATTTTGGGTAAACTTTGGCAGATAATAAAAGCTTTTCTAAATGATCGATACGGAACTGTCAATCCTGGTAAATTCTTCACTTCAACAGTTTCGAATTAACTGCGAGTCACTCGTCTGCCATGGCGGGTGCAAACACTGTTCAAAAAATCTTTTTGGTGCGTAAGCGCACTGGTTCCGATGACACACAGTCAAGACACACTGACGACGCACTCAACCAATCACGAGCGTGTGAACAGTGAAAGACAACGCATGCACGCGTGCACCTCAATCGACCCACCCAGTGGGAAAAAATCATAGATATATGAATAGAATGCGAAACAAGCCAAACAAAGTTCTATTGAAATTTCTATGGCTTTTCCCACTGGGTGGGTATTTGGCATCGTGTGGTTACATTTCTCTCAAAATTAGAAAGAAATTTTACCCTTGAGAAAATTAAATAGCGTGAACATAGGACTTGTTCCTAGGCCACATGAAAACCCTTGTTGGGCCGTGTGAAAGCCCTTGGCAGGCCGCATGCGGCCCGAGGGCCATAGTTTGCCCACCCCTAACTTCAATTGTATACCAATACCTTGACTACATTTCGTAATGACTTCCATTAGGAATAAGGACACATAACCTATTGATTTTTGGGGGTTCAAAAGTTCAGAGGTCAAGTTCACAGTGACCCAAGAAGAAAAATTGTTTCCACATAATATCTAGAGATTTTTATCACCTGCATTAATTAAACTTTGCGGATTGTTTGCGTTTTAGACAAGGAAAACACCTATTTATTTTGGTTGGTCAAAGCTCAACATCACAGGAACTAAATGATGGAAAACTGCTTCCACACAATCACTTGACCTGTACATGAGATACTTTCACCAAACAATGTATATGTAAATGGCTTGCCTTTCGGATAGGAAAAATACTTAGTGATTTTGGGGTTAAAGGTCAAGGTCACGATGACAGAAGAAAAATGTTTTCTGCATTATTTCTAGAGTTTTGCCTCAGATACTTTGACCAATCTTTATTGATGGCTTGCAGTTGAGAAAAGAAAGATAGCCATTCATTTTAGGGTTAAAAGGTCAAAAGTCAGGGTCATAGTTACCTTAAGAAGGCAGATGATTTTCTCAAGTCCTATGCCACACACCATGCAATATTGATAGTACATGAGAAATGGGTGCTATGTCTCTTACTGCCTGAACTTTCAACTAATAAAAGATGGTTTTGCATAAAAGAAGTGTAACTATACTCTTCATCATGTGGCAGGCATATAGTATGTTATTTACAGTACTTGTTTTGGGGTTAGTGGGTACAGAGAAGTCAAGATTGTTTATGATATCATGTATTTACATCATCATTTAGTCTTCCATTTGAAAAGTACTCTTTAATGTATCTGCAGTTTTGAAACCTTGCTTGTGAAATGTATGAATGTTTAATTAATGTTTCAGAGGGTGCTGTATCAGACAAAGTAGATGGTGAATATGCAGGAATATCAGGCTCATCCACCTCCCATCAAAAACACAAGTTCAGCAGCCAGCATGGCTTTAAACCAAAGGTACATAACTCAGCCTGTCTGCAGTTGGAAGACTGTTGGAACTGTATGCTAACTGACTATGAAGCATATGCTAATTGATTTTTGATTAGTTAGATGTATATTTATAAACAATGCAAATGAAGTTTGGCAGATGTACTGGTCGAGTCAGCTTGTCTGTCCATCTGTCCATCATACTGTTGTGTATCTCCTGAATCCTGATATTATGTTGTATCCTGACTAGACACAGTGCCCTCTATGAAATGGAATCTCTCTGGTTAGAATTTTAAGTTATCCCAAGTTTTATTGCAAATTATGTCCATGCATCCATCTGCCCATTACATGCAATTTTTATTGGAAATGTATCAACCGCTCCAGTGGCCTAGTGGTTAATGCATCTGTCTTGGATGCGGGATGTCACGGGTTCAAACCCTGGCTGAGTCATACCAAAGACTTATAAATATGGTACAAACAGCTGCCTCTAGGCACTCAGCATCAAGAGGTTAGTGTTAGGACTGGTAGGCGTGGTGTCAGGATAATGTGACTTGGTGGGACATGACGCTACATGCCTGTGGCACTGCCACACTGCAGACATTATAGTGATATGACTGAACAATTTTTAAAGCTACATTAAAAATCCAAAGCACACACACACACACACACACACACACACACACACACACACACACACACACACACACACACACACACACACACACACACACACACACACACATTGTGTCCATGCATCCATATGCCCATCACACCCTATTTATTGCAAAATGTGTCTATGCATCCATCCATCCATCCATCCAACTGATATCGTCTTGCAACCAGGTATGCATTTGTATCAGGACAAGAATTTTTGTGACATTTTTGGCTTTGTCAGGTTAGGACTTGTATAGTTTTGTATCAGGACAAAAATTTGTGTCACATTTTTGGCTTTGTCAGGTTAGGACTTGTATAGTTTTGTTGCCTATACTGCTCACAGACCCAGAGATATTATGGGATAGTCTGTAGCCCATTGTCCATTATTCATATGCCCAATAGCACAAGTTTGTTATCAATACTCTTTATAAATTAATTTATGGATTGCTCTGAAACTTTACTCACCATCGGTGCCTGTAATGTACACACACAAATGGACAGTACATAAACAGATAGACCAGAGAAAAGAAATGCTTTAGGTGGTAGAGAACTGGCCAGATTCAAAATCCAGATAGCAGCTCTGAGTGAAGTAGCCTAGCTAAGGAAGGACAGCTCAATGAAGTAGCAGCCAGCTACACCTTCTTCTGGAATGGTGGGAGTAAAGAAGAGTGATGTGAAGCTGGTGTTGGGTTTGCCATCAAATCTCAGCAAGTTATTAGACTCACAAATTTCACAAAGGGTGTGAATGACAGACTAATGTAAATGAGACTGCCACTGTCTGGAAAAAGACATGCAACTATCATCAATGCCTATGCACTCACCATGACTAACCCTGATAAGATCAATGAAAAACTTTTTTGAAGACCTAAAGTCTCTTATTGAAGTATGAAAGGCAAGCTAGAGTTGGCACAAATCATTGGACATGGCCAGATGTCATTGTCAATTGGAAGTGGTTATAGCATCAGCTTTGGATGTGGGAGATTGTGGTTTTGAACCCTGGTTGAGTTATACCAAAGACTTATGAAAATGGTAGTAGCTGTTGCCTGGCTTGGTGCTCAGCTTTAAGAAGTTAGTGTTAGGATTCGTTGGCCTGGTGTGAGGATAATTTGACTGGGCGGGATATCATGCTACATGTCTGTGGCATGATGCCTTAGTACTGGATATCACTATAAACTGCCATACTGCAGACATTGTGATGTGACTCAAATTGTTAAAGCTGCATTGAAACTCCAAATAACACACACTCATTGTCAAATGGCTTTGGCATGCAATAGCAATGGACTTGTACTACTGAGGAAATGCACTGGACATGACCTCCTAATCACCAACACAGTATTCAGCCTGCCAAACCACTTCCTACAAGTAACTAATTCAGGACAAAATTAAGTTGTTACTCTACAAGGAACTAACCCAGGACAAGATTAAGTTGTTACTCTACAAGGAACTACCCAGGACAGGATTAAGTTGTTACTCGACATTGAACTAACACAGAACAGGATTAAGTTGTTACTCTACACGGAACTACCCACGACCAGATTAAGTTGTTACTCTACCAGGAACTAACCCCAGACAGGATTAAGTTGTTACTCATGTTACGTGTAGGCTTGGACAAAAGTAACAAAGAAAAGAGTGAAGCCAACAAGCGTGGTAAATTTAACAAAATAATTTATTTCCCAAGAAAACAAGGTAAAAATATGAAAAACGACTTAAGGTTTGTGAATCTAATCCAAAAACTAATCCTTGAATTTAAAAATATAAGTCCTGTCACTAAAAAGTTCTAAATGAATCAAAGTTCGAATCCTGATGAAGTTCCAAGATGGAAGGTGATGACGTCCTCTATATCCTGTTTAGTGTTGATGTGTCAACAGTTCCTTGTTGAATTTTATGAATCAAGAATAATATTCTGGCTTTAGAATTCCGAATAATTTCCACTAAATGTCTTTGTCCAAGAATTTTTATAAGCACTGGTATTTTCCAGGGAATATAAATTATTAAATCCAAAAAAATAGAAGAATTTTAAATCAAACTGGCATCAACATTAAAAACACCTTGAGCTCTAAAGGTGTAAAATACGACTGACTGAAAACACTAAAAACATCAGTTTTAGCACCAGCTAAAACGTAATTCAGACCCACGTGATGGGGTCACATGATCACTTAATTCGAACGCAGTAAAATAATATGTCAATTAGCACGTAGGATAGAATAGCCTTAGCTAAGAATCAATGATTCCCACACTGGAAATGAATTTTAAAAAAAAGTTTGTTTACAACAGAGCTGACGCAAGCCAAGAATGACCTTGATTACGACCAATGATTTTCACTCTGTGTTTACCAATTCAGAACCAAGGTCAGGAACTAGGTCAGCTAAAAATATAATGTAGCAATAGTGATTATTTACTAGAACTGAACTGAATTTTCTATTTAAAAAAGTCAAATCCAGTGAATAAAGTTATCATTACAATAACATGTAATGAAACTAAAATAGAATAAAAAAGAATTTAAAACTAGCAATTAAATTTACATATACGTAACACTCAACAGGGAACTAACCCAGGACCAAATTAAGTTGTTACTCGACATTGAACTTACCCAGGACAGAATTAAGTTGTTACTCGACAGGGAACTAACCCAGGACCAGATTAAGTTGTTACTCATATCAGCACACAAGGTTGCCTTTAGCAGAGTATTTAAGTGCAACTGTTCCTTAAATGACATTAACCAAGCTTGTGTAAGACAAGATGAAGTATCATACATTATATCTGACATCTGACAGATCAATATTGCATGCATCTAAGTGGTACAGCAAAATAAAAGTAAACATTTAAATCATACTGCCTTCCATTATTCTTTTAGCTATGAAGAAGTTGATTTTTATGTGGACAAGTAATTTTTTTGATTTACTTTTCTGTGGTCAACTGGATTTCAACAAATTTCTGCACCCCCTGATTTGTGGAGGAAGGGATTAAAGATTGCTGAACAGTAAATGAATAAGCAATATCCTCCCACTGGTAAAGACAAGGAAATTATTTTTTAACTTTAATGGGCTCATTGTACTATAGTAGTATGGAACCACTAAAAATAGAGTTTATTAGCTCCCCTGGCTGTAAGGCCAACTGAGCTTTTGGCAAAGTCCTTGGCCATCATCAGTCATTTGTTGTGCATCATGCCTCAGTTGTCAACACATTTATGTCCTCCAAATTTTCTCAACTGAATTTAGCCAAATTTTGCAGGTGGCATCATGGTTTGAGTCTCTTTCAAGTTAACGCTGCTATGACTCTATGGTCTTAAATTGAGTAACAGAGAAGAGTCAAATCTAACAAATCTTGTAAAATTCAACAATTTATGTCCCTAGAATACAAAGAGAAAAATTGCTAATAACTTACAGTATGGTAAATGAAATCCTGAATAGTCCTAAATGTTCTGTCACAAGTCCTAAAGTACATATATTCCAAATGAGTTCCAGTGGTGTTCCAAATGAAATCCAATCTGTTGTGCTGATGTGCCAATATTCTGGAATAGTTGGATGTGCTAACAGTCTTGATATATCACAATGATGTAATCCAAAATGTCTTTCAATGAATTCACATTATTCCGGCATAGTTACTTAATCCAAGTTTATGACCGCCTTATAATTCCAATGAAAAATTTAAATAAATAAATCCTCTCAACTGAACACAACCAAATGACTTCACTAAGACTGATGTTTAAGATATAGTGTGTGTGTGTGTGTGTGTGTGTGTGTGTGTGTGTGTGTGTGTGTGTGTGTGTGTGTGTGTGTGTGTGTGTGTGTGTGTGTGTGTGTGTGTTGGATTTGTTGTATATCGCTATGATGTCTGCAGTGAAACAGTTTATAGTGATGTCTAGCACCGGGGCATCATGCTGCAGACAAGCAGCATGATGTCCCATCCAGTTGCATTATCCTGACACTAGGCCAACCAGTCCTAACAATAACCTCTTAATACTGAGTGCCAAGCGAGGCAGCTGCAAGTACCATTTTTATCAGTTTTTTGTATGGCTTGGCCAGGGTTTCAAAACCAGCGACCTTCCGCATCCTAGGCAGATGCTCAAACCACTATTCCACTGGAGCAGGTGATGTTTAAGATAGAAATAACAAATTCTCAGGTAAACATCCATTATATGAAAAACTAAGATTTTTAGTTTCAAAACCAGAAAGAGGGTTCTATAGTCATTTCCAGAATATTCTTCTTGTCAGCAAGGTCAGATCAGCAGCTAACCAATCAGAAATTAGGTCACCTAGTTTTCCAAAGGGAAACCCATGACCCGAACTTAAATCCTACCAAATTCATCAACAAAATTTCTTCAACAGCTTCCAAGGTTGAAAGGCCCAATAACATGATTACTCAAATGAAATGACCTCATCCTAAAGTACAAACCTATTATCCTGAAGCTATGTAATGTGTTTAAAAATGACCCTTACAATCTGTAATCATAAAAATTAACATACATAATACATACATACTTAACAGTACAAATGATTCTGAGCCATCATCAGATATAACAAAACACTTTACACAACTTCTTTCCAAAAACTGATAGAATTGGGTCAGATTTGGCAGAATCCTGGCATTAGGGCCATTCACATTTGTACAGATGATATCAAAGATGCTGAGGAGAATTTGACCAAATTTTATAGACTGATTCCTAGCATAGATGACTTTCAGCTTTATGCAGAGATGCCAGTCCACAATCAAATATGGCCTCTGTTACTAAAAATAACAAATAACTAAAAACAACTTTTCAAGAACTGCTCAATCGAATTTGACTTAAATTAATAGAAAGCCTCTCTGCCATTAAATATGGTCACAGTTTAATCATATTTTCACCACAATTGACAGAAAGCATTGTAGTATAAATGGCTTGCAGCTTTAATAGTCATGATTCTAATTGTGCAAACTCCAGAAAATACTGAATGAAATCCTTGGCCTCCATTTTGGAGAGTGGAAAATCCGACCAAGTTACTTTAAATAGCAGATTATGACTAGAGCTTGAACAACGACCACATAATCTGACGTAATGGTCATTCACATTGATGAATGTAGTATCTAATAAAGTGTTTTCCCCAAAGGTGGATCTACAAAAATAAGCTCAAAATGGCTGATGTTTACAGAGGGTATCCAAATGAGTTTTTATGAAAATGGTGTAGAGGTGTCAAAACTCACTTCCTTGTGAATCGGGTAGAGGTGTCCAAAGGTGGATCTACAAAAATAAGCTCAAAATGGCTGATGTTTACAGCGGGCATCCAAATGAGTTTTTATGAAAATGGTGTAGAGGTGTCAAAACTCACTTCCTTGTGAATCGGGTAGAGGTGTCCAAAGGTGGATCTACAAAAATAAGCTCAAAATGGCTGATGTTTACAGGGGCATCCAAATGTGCTTTTATGAAAATGGTGTAGAGGTGTCAAAACTCACTTCCTTGTGAATCGGGTAGAGGTGTCCAAAGGTGGATCTACAAAAATAAGCTCAAAATGGCTGATGTTTACAGCGGGCATCCAAATGTGCTTTTATGAAAATGGTGTAGAGGTGTCGAAACTCACTTCCTTGTGAATCGGGTAGAGGTGTCCAAAGGTGGATCTACAAAAATAAGCTCAAAATGGCTGATGTTTACAGCGGGCATCCAAATGTGCTTTTATGAAAATGGTGTAGAGGTGTCAAAACTCACTTCCTTGTGAATCGGGTAGAGGTGTCCAAAGGTGGATCTACAAAAATAAGCTCAAAATGGCTGATGTTTACAGCGGGCATCCAAATGTGCTTTTATGAAAATGGTGTAGAGGTGTCAAAACTCACTTCCTTGTGAATCGGGTAGAGGTGTCCAAAGGTGCTTGCATGAGGTAAACGGTTAAAGAATTGATGCCTGTTTATCACAAGGCTTCTGCTGTTGTCAGGTAAGGACAGACCAGTTAAGCATGCTGAAAGACTCCAACAGAGCCTTGCAAGTCTGGCCATGTGTTATGTATAAGACATTATTTGGTCTCCTAATGGTCGCTTTTCACTAGTATCAGACATAAACTTGTCAAGCTAAAAATTTCAAAAAACAAATGCAAAAGGATGATTTGATGACAAATTTGAAAATTGTATATTTTGACTAAATTAGCCATCCTTGTTACCTCAAATGAAACATACATAAAGATGTATCTTCAGGCATTGTAAAACGAGAAATTTAGGGACATGGTGCCAGGAATGAAAGCACCTACGAATTCCATCTGCCTTTTCTACAAATGCTTTCATTTTTAAAATCAAAACTCGTATTGAAATAAATCTCTAGTCAATGTAAAAGGCAAAAGCAAGGTTATTTTCCACAGGTTTAGCTTCCAGTCATAGGTTCTTTGATTCATAGGTTTGCTTGTGTATACATTTGCTGGAGTACTTGGATAAAAACAACACATTTTACCCTTTGGCTCAAACTCATTATATGTGCTCTGGCAAATGTTTGCACAAGACAAACTATATGCTCTCTCTTGTACAGTGTTTATACAAGACAGAATTTGTATGATCCCTCTTTTATTGTGTTTGTACAAGACAAACCATGTATGATCCTTCTTGTTATAGTGTTTGTATGATACCTCTGGCAAATTTTTGCACAAGACAAACTGTGTATGGTTCCTCATGTACAGGATTTGTGCAAGACAAACTGTTTATGCTCTTTCTTACACAGTGTTTGTACAAGATGAACTGTGGATGATCTTTCTTGTATAGTGTTTGTATGATCCCTCTGGCAAATGTTTGCACAAGGCAAACTGTATGATCCCTCTTGTACAGGGTTTGTACCATAAAACTGTGTGCTGTCTCATGTACAGTGTTTGTACAAGATGAAATGTATATGATGACTCATTTACAGTGTTTGCACAAGACAAACTGTGTGATGCCTTTGGCAAATATTTGCACAAAGTAAACTGTATGAGCCCTCATGTACAGTGCACAAGACAAACTATGATCCCTCTTGTACAGTGTTTTGTAAGATCCCACTGGCAGATGTTTGCACAAGACAAACTGTATGATCCCTCTTGTACAGTGTTTTGTAAGATCCCATTGGCAGATGTTTGCATAAGACAAACTGTTTGATACCTCTTGTACAGTGTTTGCATTAGACAAACTGTATGATCCCTGTTGCACAATATTTCTATGATCCCTCTGGCAAATGTTTGCACAAGACAAACTGTATGAGCCCTCTTGTACAGTGTTTGTAAAAGATAATCTGTGTATGCTGTCTCATATACAGTGTTTGTACAAACTGAACTGTGTATGATCACTCATTTACAGTATTTGCACAAAGCAAACTGTGTCTGATCCCTCTTGTACAGTGCAAAATGTATGACGATCCATCTTGTATCCCAGAATACTATGGTATCACGGGTCTTAAATTAGCTATTGGTGAACAAGTAAATAGAGACACACCTTCAAGATACTTTTGTCTATCTGTTGTTCTTTGCTCTTTACCAAAATGCATTTAATTTCCAGTTTAAGTCAGATGATTGCGGGAAATGAACAATGAACAGATGCCATGTAGATTCTAGGTTAGGCAAGGGGAGTTACTCTGATATCACAGTAATACCAAAAATATATCTTTACAGTATACCTGTCCTGTTGTTGGGAACTTGATGTACTTGTTGCACAAATGTAATCAACTTTAAGTGCACCTGGAAGTCAAGGAAGTTTGTTAAATAAAACAAACCAGTAGCAAACTGATGGTCTGTTATGATGAGCCTTATTGCTGAGAGCATTCTTCTGTCAGTTTTTTAATGTAGATGGACTGATGCTTTGTGTCTAATCACACACACACACACACACACATGCACACATTGATGTATTTGAGAATGCTAATTATAATATTGCAATCAATTCTCTCAAAGTCATAATGCATAAGAAATGGTTTTATTTGAAAAAAAAGGCATACAACTGATTAATATGTTTTAAACGCACATTTAATGCCCAAAGAGATAAGGTAAGCCAGAGTTTTAAAGTCAACAACTGTCAGCTTTAAAAGCCATCAGACTTACAGAAAACAACATTAAGATACTTCACATCTTGACTCTTATACGTAGATTAGATCTCTTCCTTTTTAACAAAAAAAATTAGATCTCAAATATGTTAATCAAGTAATCTGACTCTTGCATGACATCTTTGGAGATTATCAGATGCCACACTGTCTAACAGATTGTTCACAGTGATATCAGTTTTATGAAGATATACATTCTGTTTGAGAACATGGGGTATGGCAGTGTTTAGAAACAGTGATATTGATGGGTCCATTTTTAAAATCATTGTACCTGCCAGCAATCCCAACATTTTCCCAAAATAAATGGTGATACAGAACTAGTAACTTAGTCATCCATAAGCTAAGCAAACAGCAAGTGGCACTATGCAGAAAAATGCCAAAAATTTCAAATACTGCGATACCACAGCAACAGCAATTTCGTAGGAAGCAAGGTTAAGGATCCCTCCTGACAAGTACAACATGGATGATCTAGACAAGGATAATGATCCCTCTTGACAAGTACAGCATGGATGATCTAGACAAGGATAAGGATCCCTCCTGACAAGTACAACATGGATGATCTAGACAAGGATAAGGATCCCTCCTGACAAGTACAGCATGGATGATCTAGACAAGGATAAGGATCCCTCCTGACAAGTACAACATGGATGATCTAGACAAGGATAAGGATCTCTCTTGACAAGTACAACATGGATGATGTAGACAAGGATAAGGATCCCTCCTGACAAGTACAACATGGATGATCTAGACAAGGATAAGGATCCCTCCTGACAAGTACAGCATGGATGATCTAGACAAGGATCCCTCCTGACAAGTACAATTTGGATGATCTAGACAAGGATAAGGATCTCTCTTGACAAGTACAACATGGATGATCTAGACAAAGATAAGGATCCCTCCTGACAAGTACAACATGGATGATCTAGACAAGGATGAGGATCTCACTTGACAAGTACAACATGGATGATCTAGACAAGGATAAGGATCCCTCCTGACATGTACAACATGGATGATCTAGACAAGGGTAAGGATCTCTCGTGACATGTACAACATGGATGATCTAGACAAGGATAAGGATCCCTCCTGACATGTACAACATGGATGATCTAGACAAGGATAAGGATCCCTCTTGACAAGTACAACATGGATGATGTAGACAAGGATAAGGATTCCTCCTGACAAGTACAACATGGATGATCTAGACAAGGGTAAGGA
Organism: Megalonaias nervosa; assembly: GCA_016617855.1. Classification (NCBI taxonomy): domain Eukaryota; kingdom Metazoa; phylum Mollusca; class Bivalvia; order Unionida; family Unionidae; genus Megalonaias; species Megalonaias nervosa. The sequence continues at coordinate 24,129 of JAECUM010004136.1, read as the reverse complement.
TCCCTCCTGACAAGTACAACATGGATGATCTAGACAAGGATAAGGATCCCTCCTGACATGTACAACATGGATGATCTAGACAAGGATAAGGATCCCTCTTGACAAGTACAACATGGATGATGTAGACAAGGATAAGGATTCCTCCTGACAAGTACAACATGGATGATCTAGACAAGGATAAGGATCCCACTTGACAAGTACAACATGGATGATCTAGACAAGGATAAGGATCCCTCCTGACATGTACAACATGGATGATGTAGACAAGGATAAGGATCCCACTTGACATGTACAACATGGATGATCTAGACAAGGATAAGGATCCCTCTTGACATGTACAACATGGATGACCTAGACAAGGATAAGGATCCCTCTTGACAAGTACGTGTACAACATGGATGATCTAGACAAGGATAAGGATCCCTCTTGACAAGTACAACATGGATGATCTAGACAAGGATTATCCAGACTTTTTTCATTTGACCAGATTTAGGAAAAGTCACCTGGACATGCATTTTTATTTTTTGTAGTATCTGGTGTTATGTATATTTAATTTGTATTGTTTGATATGGGTTTTTTTTCTCAATGATTATGTTAAGTATAATTGTAATTTGGACCTGTCCTTCTCCAAAATCAAGTTCATTGTGTGCCTGACCAGTAAATTTTATTTCGTAAACAAATAATATATAGTTAATATTTTTCTCTACGAGTGTGCATTAAATGTTCGGATCATTATCAATAGAGGTAAAAATATTGTCTGGGTCCAGGACATTGGAATTCACTCTTTAAAAAAAAACTGGTTTGCCTGATGTTTACCACATTCTTTATTATAATTTTAGTGACAGATTTTTTTCTGGTTGACAACTTAGAATTTCTAGAAATGAACTTGTGACCCTCATCCTGTTTCTACTTGCATGCCTTAGTTGTTTGTTATTATTATTTTGCATGTATTATTATTAGCAGTAGTAGTATGCTACCATGATACATTACGTTTATTTCAGGACTTGTTAGCCCTTCTGAAGAATGTGGAGAAAGAGATTGGAACTTGTGAGCAGAATCTGAAAGATGAGGTAGAAAAGATGAAGAAATACAGGGTAAGAATGTATGAGCATTATTTTCCGCATAATATTTATTCTTCAGTTTTTTAAAAAATAGTGGGAATTTTGGTTATCCTGCCAATTTTGACATGTATTTGTGTGCAATTTTCATACAGTTAGTTGAGGTGCACAGTTATTGAGGACCACTCTGGTGGCCTAGTGGTTAGAGCATCTGCCTCAGATGCAGGAGGTTGTGGGTTCAAACCCTGGATGAGTCATAACAAAGACTTATAAAAATGGTACTAACAGCTGCCTCGCTAGGTGCTCGGCATTAAGAGGTTCGTGTTAGAACTGGTCAGCCTGGTGTCAAAATAATGTGACTGGGTGAGACATCATGCTGCATGTCTGCAGCATGATGCCCAAGTGCTAGACATCACTATAAACTGCCACACTGTAGACATCATAGCTATATGATAGAAATTTTTAAAGCTATGTTAAAAATCCAAAATAACACACACACACACACACACACACACACACACACACACACACACACACACACACTGTTATTGAGAAATTATATCATGAATTCCACATCCTAAAGTCATCCCAGCAGTGAATATACATTGTTAAGCCTGCATTAGAAATAGCAGATAGACATAGGTGTTAATATTCCTGTAGCACTATTTATGCTGCTGTGTCATAAAGAACCAAACCAAACCAGACCATATTCCTGCAGCATCGACAGGAATGGCATTATCATCAAGAATAAGATTTGCATGCTGTCACTGCTTGCTGCAGTTTGATTTGTTTCTGTCCATCTTAGGAACCATGTTTACAAGATTGAGCAGAAACCTCTCAATATAAACAAATGAAATTTGGCAGACATAGTTAAACACATAGGATGGTGACCTGATTTGATTTTCAGGTCATTGTAGCAGTTTTTCACATTTTTTTATGTACACAGTTAAAAGAATTTTCACTTCTCTTTTTTGTGGCATTACATGTTTATGTTTATTTGGAAGGGTTTATGTTCCTAAAGTGTTTTGCAATTTTACCTTTACATTTTTGGTTCTTGAGTCTTGATCAGTGCTATATAGCAAGGATTGTGCTGATGTGATTGTGTGATGGCTCTTGTCTGATATTTTGTCCCCAAAATGAACATGGCAAAAAGATATTCAAAGGAAGTATAATACATTGTAATGCGAATGCAGGAATTGCACACAATTTTAAGAATTTTCACACATGGAGAGCAATGTATAAAAATGTACACTGCACAGAATACAATTTGTATTTAACTGTTAACCCTTAAAGTACCTGCATGACACAAGTCATGCCACCAGTAGAGATATCATAGATCTTGTCTCTTTTCATTTAGGCAACTGTTTACACATCTGCTTCTTTGGCTTGAAATGAATGTTTGTAAACTAAATTTTTATGGCACATTTTGCCCTGGAACAAGCATTCTGAGGTAGTTTTAACCTTGCATCAATGAAATTTTGCTAATGCAAGTTTAAAATATGGGCTGCCCAGAAAACCAAAATGGCTGATTCCCAATTTAGCTTAGCTTCAGTTGACAATTTTGTTTGGCAAGTAATGGCTTACGATCCTGACGATGACAAAATGGTTTTTAATGTTATCAACTATATCAGATTATTAAAGCTGGAAAAGTGTTAATGAATATGACTATGGGTGATTTTGAACCGAACATGATGTTGAATAGGAGTCCAATGTAAATATTTGATGAATAAGAACAGATGGCATGCAGGTCACCCCCTGTTTCAGCTCTATTTTGAACTTAAATGTAGAAAAGGCAGAATGCCAAGCCTAATTAAAATACAGACATTTTAAAATTAGAGTGCAATTTTAATTTCTTTTCTCAGACAATTTAGCCATGTAGTATCTTGTGCTTCAAAACTATATAGCACTAAAAGGTTTAAGATAAATTTAATAAATTAGAATCTAAAATGAGCTTAAAAAGTAAAGATTTTTATTTGATCAAAATATTTCTGTCTTTAAAAGGACACTATGGCATTGATGGACTTAAACCCTAATACATCATTATGGAGCAGATAAGAAATCTTGTATTATGGTCAGAAAAGTTTGACTAGTTGACTTCACACATTTAACAGTTTTTTGCCTGGCTGAAAAATCCACTAAAGATCATTGCTATATTCCTTTGCACTTCCTCCCTTTTGGATGTCCACTTCAATTAGGGCCTCAAATTGGGGAGGTGAAAAAGCAAGAGGTACAAGAGTTGCCCTTTAATTTTCAGTTCAATCTACACAACCTTGTTAGGGAACATGAGAAGGGGTGATTGTTGCCAGGGAATCCATAGTGGCAGTTCTCAGCATAAGGTCATAAGGTCCTACTTTCACCAGCAGTCATTGAGGGGAAAGAGAGAGGAACACTGTTTCTCCTTCCACAGGCCTTCAGTATACACCATGACCCACACCCTCTGGCAACCCACCTGAGTTAACAGACTCTTCCCATTTCATCAGATTTGGACCAACCATTCTTGAAAAATGGTGGGAGGTACAACTTTTTTTCAGAGGGGATTTCATTATCTGAACCCCTGTACTTTTGTTTTCCAGCCTTCATGAAGCAACTCCAGCTGATCCCTTGATGTTTACACAAGAAAATCTAGTTTTTCTGCTTGTAAAGGGTGACATAGATAGTACAAAAGCAAACGAACAGGGCTTCTATTCCAGAACATTTCTTCGATCCAAATGCATCAAAAGAATCATTCATGCATCAGAGAAGGAATCAACTAAGACAATGAAGTTATACCTTCAAGAAAATGTTACAGCAAGCCATATCCCAGTTCAGGACGTTTGCCACAGAAGGTGGACTTTCCTGGATGACACACTATAAAACATTCGGGTAGTAAGGTTTTTGGTTCATGACATGAGCAACCTTGCTTCCCTGATTTGCAATTCAAGGTGAATAGTCAGTGTGAAAAAGTCTGACCATATCTTTTCTCAACATTTTGTCCATCTAGATATGGAACTCAACAAATATTAACTTAGTGTCTTCAGACGCATCGAAAGTATTGCTCATGTTTCAGAGAAGGCATCAGACAAAACATTGCTTGGCAAGCAGATTTCTTATGGCTGCTCAGTCTATTCAGTGTGGGGTTGGATCTGTTACAATGACAGTTTACTAGTGGACCTGTGATGGTCGATGGCATATGGAATTTATAAGAGAAGGCTCTTTGTATTAAACTCTTGGAAATTAAAGCTATTATCAGTGCCTTCCACATGTGGGTAGAACACATCCATGAAAACATGGTCCTGATAATGACTGACAGTTTGGTTGTGGTGACATACATCTGCAAAGGGGTTGGAATCACCAAACCTTTGCCTCACTGTAGGGGAATAATATCTTCATGTGTACTCCCAATATCAGGTATATTCAAGTCTATCTCATTAATGGCTTAATCTCATTGTCCAGGCTGACTCATTGTCAAGGAAGGACAATTGCTTCATCCAGCGTTGTGTGCCTGATGCTTGAAATTTCTTGTTCATGTTTCCCCAACCCCAGAAGCATGGGCTGTGGTAATACATACTTCCTCCATCAATTTTGATCATGAAGATAATTAAGAAATGAAGGGTTCAGACTGCAGTGTGATCAGATCAGATTAGCCCACTAAGATCAATTTAGTAACAGATATATGCAGATGAGTTGTAGCAACTTCCACTCTGCTCAAGTAGATGAGATCACCACTGTTCCATCAGTGAGAGATTTCTTCCTTCACTCCTGGCTCCTTTCAGGGATGTTGTGATTGAAGATGAGTTTGGATCTTCAGTCATGGAGAAGATCGCAACAAATGAAGATCCTCCACTTTGAGGACATGTAAAGGTAAATCGTGTGTTGTCATTGACTGGTGTTACATCCATGACTTCACACCACTTTCTGTACTGATTCGCAGATGGTGTACTTCTTTCTCATCCCCTTGAATTCCTATCGCAATCAAGGTCTCATTCCATGATCTCAGACATGTTCAGACTTATTCAAGGAACGATTTTGACAGCAACAAGGCAATCTCCAACCTGTGGTCCAATTCTGATATGTCCAGCCCATACTCAGTCACATTATTCCCCTCCGGTGGCCCAGTGGTTAGAGCATCCGCCTCGGAAGCAGGAGGTCGCAGGTTCGAACCCATGCCGAGTGATACCAAAGACTTATAAAAATGGTACTAACAGCTGCCTCACTAGGCACTCAGCATTAAGAGGTTAGTGTAAGGACTGGTCGGCCTGGTGTCAGGATAATGTGACTGGGTGGGACAAGATGATACCTGTCTGTGGCATGATACCTCAGTGCTAGACACCACTATAAACTACCACACTGCAGATCTTCATAGCGATATGACTGAAAAAAATTGTTAATGCTACGTTAAAATTCCAAAGCGCGCGCACATGCACACACACACACACTGTTCCCCAATGGAATTTCTCCTGGGTTTTGACATGGCCAGACTTGCTTAAGTTTAAGCTGTTGTCTCTTCCCCCCCCCCACTAAAATTGTTGTTGTAGGGTTTAATGCCATTTTTCATCACAAAATAGGCTATACATGGCGGCCAGTATAACTGGTGGAGGAAGAACCCCAGGAAGAACCACCGACCCATGAGAAGCTACTGGCAGGCTTTCTCACGTACTCACGTTAGCCGAACCTGAGACTTGAACCCATGCAGACAGAGGTGAGATGGCAGTGATCTGGAATGGTGAGCACTTTAGACCGCATTAGACCAGTCGGCCACTCAGGGCCCCCTCCACTGAAGCAGCTATCATGCATGACTTGCATTTTATGATAAAAACTAAAAACTAACTTCAACATGCAGAGCGAGTGAACTGCATATGTTATCCATAGATCCAAACTGATGGTTCATTTATTCTAATTACACAACCTGGTACACTAATGAACATTTCATCTCATGAAATATGAGACTTCCATGAGACAGGCCTTGAACATGATGACTTGGTTTGGGACATAGTGGAGTCAGCTGATTGGCATGCACTGTCTGCCTTGTCTTGCTTCCATTTGCATGAAATGGCCTCGCTAAGGAAAGAACTGAATCTTATTGGTTAGTGGTAGCAGTACTGGTAGTGACCACTTCTAACTGATGAAAGCAGAACCTTTACCCAGACATTTAATTTCATTTTCACTAGAATCGCCTATGAAGCTTTTGATGGTGATACAATAATCAAGTGCTGAATTCCACATATTTAAACTAAATGTCTCTTGTTGTGCTAAACTGACATTAGGAGAAGTTCATAGTAAACATGGAGAGGTAGGATGCTCATCCTTTTGCCTATTCTCCTAATGTAAATGTGATCAGGTAGACGGGGAAAGGAAATATTTTAGTTAAATTATGTTTCTCCAATAATATTTACCTGATCACATTACAAATGATCCCACCCATTCTCTTCTACAATGCAAGCATCGTTCAAGTTTTCATGCAAGCAAAAATTGGGCACATCAAGGTATAAAGGTGGCCACCTAGTGGGTCGAAATGAGTTAACATCTAAGAGTTGCTTCCCTTTGTATAATATATAGATACAAAAGACCTTTTTTGTCTTTCTGAGAGGGTTTTATTTGGAGGTAGCAGACTGTTATCCGTAATGTAATTTGATCCAGTAAGTATTACCAGAGAAACATAATTTACTAAAAAATTCTTTTACTGACAAGCCTACCTTTGAAATTTTCTCCACTATTGTTTACAAAAGAATGAAGCTTTCCTTTTCAGCTTCTGTTTAACCAGCTAACTGTGACTATAGCCCTCTAGCAGTTTGGCAAGCTTTGTCAACAACACCTATGTTAATAGTGTGACAAAGAAACCGTATGTAGACCTAACCACCTTTGAATATTAGTTCATTATTGTGTTTGCCACTTTAATGGATAAACAAATCTGAGACAGTTGGCTATAATGACATCTGGGATATCCGTTGATTGTTGTCAAATTATGTGCTGTCACTTTTGACTTTGTCAGTCTTGTCCAGCAAATACAGTGAATTCAGATTCTCTGATAATATACACATATACATAGATGCATCCATCCATCCATCCATCCATCCATCCATATACATTTCTTAATGTTTTGAACTTGGACTACTTTTATGAAACTTTGCAAGCACAATTAAGCAAAAGCCTTTTCAGGTTGGCAAATAAAATTTAGCAGGGATTTGTATGTATATGATTATTGTCTGAGTAGATTTTCTGGCCATTAAAACACTTTTTCACTTCTTTTACACAGTTTGTAACTTTTTGATGATTTTACAAAACTTTTGTTAGCATGATTAAGCAGAAACCGCTTGAGGTATTGAAATAAAATTTGGGAGATATATTTGTAGGCATATGTACTTGAGGTATTGAAATAACATTTGGTAGACATATTTCTGAGCATATGTAGATATTTAATGCCTTTAAAGCAATATTTAAGTTTTAAAAAGGTTTTTTTCTAACATTCTGGACTTGGACATTTTGGCTTCACTGGGGGCATTTACATTTTACAGACACAGAGATTTTGTTTGGTAATTTTTTTTAAAATCATGTACGTGGAAGTAAATCCTACAAAGGAAATAAGATCCTGCAAAATCATTCTTATATAATTGTATTTCAGATTGACGACTGCTGGAGAAGATATAATTATAACATCTTGCATAATTGTTCTTATGTATTTGTATTTTCAGATTGATGACTGCCGGAGAAGACACAATTATGACCCCTTCATAATTACATTTTTGTCAATGTTAGCAGAGCAAGGTCATTTGGCTGATCTCGTACAGCAGCACTCTCTGCTCAAAAAGCACCATAGTAGCGGGTCCAGTAGTCTTAACAAGGTCTCCCAGGGTGAAAAGCGAAAAAGACCACGACCAAAGCGCAAACGATGATTGTCATGAACTTCTTTTGACTTTGTTTATTTTCCAGTGTTCTGCTTTAAGTATTTTGTGATGAGATAGAAATTCAAGCAAGAGATATTAAGTTTAACCAATTAACACTGTTATGTTATATGTCTGGAAAATGATGGTGCTGTGAAAGTTTTCTCCATCGCTAAACTCAGAAAGAAAGATTAGAAAAGGTTATAAAAAAATAAAAAAAGCTATGATGTGTCTTAAAGGTATATTTATATTCAAAAGTTCATTTAATAAATTCTGTTGAAGGTTTTTCCTGTCAGTTAAAAAGTGATAAATTATCCCAGAATAGGTTGATATTGAGGAGGGATATTTTCTTGTACCAATAAATGATTAAAGAGTCATTGTTCTTGTAATAGATTTTGTACCAGTGAGAAGATACATCAAATTCAGTTTTTTTGTGGTATACTAATTTTGGTGATTTCCTGGTTACTACGAGCCACAAATTTAAAGTATTAAAGAATAGAGATTAAAATTTAGAGCATAAAGAATGGAGATACGGAATAGAGATTAAAATTAAAAGTGTAAAGAATAGAGATTAAAATATAATGTATACAGGATAGAGATTAAATATACAATATACAGAATGAGATTCTTCTGAGGAAAACATATGGATTCTCATTCAATCCATGAAATTAAATACAGTACGACCCCACTATAACATGGTAGTTGGGGTCCATAGAACCTGACCGTGTTATAGACCGAACTGTGTTATAACCAAACAAGTCAGTTAGCTGACCTAAAATATGGTGGGGGGGGGAGGGTAATAAAAGAGGGAGCTAAAATACATGCTTTTGATTAAATGTAGACAAACTAGTCTGAAAAACACTTGCATATTGACAACTTTCATTTGTGTAGTACAATCCATAATCCATTAAGTACTGTACTTGTATATAATAAATCCATGAATTCGGGTATAGATCACATGTTATAAACTTTATGTATGACTCACATCCTGTTTGGAAACACAGATAACTTGTATTTATAGAAAAAAATGGTTGTCCTCATATTGATCTATATCCTATTATCACTTAACAATTTACTGTAACAGTTTTAGCACGTAGCACATGCCTATTGCTGTTTACATGCTACATGTACTTAAATTGGCCTAGATTTTGGTCAGTTGGAGAGATTATCATCTTGCCAAGGCTACCCAGTGGATGAGGGACAGGGAAATGAAAACTGGAACAAATTAAAAAGTTTAACAAACATCTTTGCAAGATAGCCCATCTTCACTTAACTTGACAGCCATATATCTATGGTTTGAAAAGATTGCAAGTTTATTTGCGTTTTATGTTGTCGTTGGTAGTGACCATTAAGCATAATTTTTTTCCCTGCAAAAAAGAAACTTTCATGGCACAATAAATGTATTGCAGTCACTTTGGAAAATGCAACAATCTATCAGATTCCATTGCTTTTATTTAAGTTTGGTGCTGACTTCCTTTCAGGAAAGGTTCTTTGTTTTTATTGAAGATTGTAGTTGGCTTCCCTTGATGAAGGGTGCTAGCATTATTGAAGTCACCGCTAAAGGACCAAACAGAAGTCTGTTTCTTATTGTGGCAGCAACATCAAATAATTGTAGAACATTGACTGAGACTGAATTGTTTTTTCATTTGCTTAGTATTTATGCAGAATGATCAGTGCTTCAAAGGTGATCAATTTCCTTTGAAGTTTCAGCAAAGCTATTTTTTTCTGGGTACATTTTTAAAACAAAAGTAATTAGCTGTCATTTGGTTGATTGTAGCAGTTACTTTTTCTGTCTTCAAAAGTTGGTTGATAGTATCTAGTCCCGGTAGCATGAGCGACCAACAAGTAGATCTCGTTTTTTTTCTTCACACTTCTGGTGGCAGAGTGATGCTGCCTTCCATGCATGCGTCAGAAATTTTATTTAATAAAGGGCCAACAGATGATGAATACATGGGTGTTCTGTTCTGTTCTGACAGGGATTACTGCAGAAAATATGAGTGTTCTGAAGGATTTAATTCCATGAGTGAAAAGAAGAGGAATTTTAATTACCATCCACATACAGAGGTCATTCAAAATGTATTAATTACTAGCAAGCAGCCGATAATCCAACACTGCTTCATCTGAAAGAGCCATTGTGAGATAGTGCCTTGTTTGGTTGATTTCCACTACCAGAAATGTTTAAAAACAAAAAAAATGCAGAGATCTTGCAGCATACCGTACTCAGGCCAGATGTCAGAATAAGTATAATATGATATCACAATGCACTGTTAACATTGTTTGTCAGTATCAACAAAGAATTTGTTTATCTAACAATAGATAAATTCTAGTGCATTTTATATCAAGTTTGCAGCTAAATGATGCCTCTGAATTTCTGCACTCCAAAAAGGTTGTATATACAAGTTTAAACAGTCAATAATTTTGGTAAAAAAGTCGCCAGATGGTATAATTTGTCGCCAGTAAGGAATATAAATCACAATTTGAGACATTGGCGAAGCCCAGCATGATCCCAGAATAAACTTTTAACACGTTATGTTTAGTACTTTTAAGAAGAAAAAACCTTTTTATCAAGTACGAGAAAAATACATTTATATGAAATTGCAGGAGCCACACCACAATCGTCTTATATTAGAATTCATCTCTTCCCCAAAAATAATAATGAATTTTTTTACACATTACTTTTTGTACTTTTTAAGAAAGAAAACAATTTGTGTATGAGAAATGTACATGTATATGAAATTTCAGGAGCCACGCCACAACCGTGTTATATCCAAATTCTTGTTATAACAGAGCGTGCTATAGCGGGGTGACACTGTACTGACAAAGCCACAACAAAATGAATTCACAGTAGTTGAAAATAATATACAGAAATGTAGAACAAAATGCATTATTTAATGAACATTATCTAAAAAAAATATGAACCTTACATAACAGCTTTCTCAATTTGAATTCAGATTTAAAGAAGCAATAAATAAAGGTCCTGATGAGATAACTATGAGACATAATTACTTACCTGGTACCTTATCTATCCATATATAATCTACATATACCTATGAACAGCAAAGATCCTGATCCAGGGGGCTGAAATTCATTTACCTCAAAATTGCAAGTGAGAAATTCTGGCAGTCAAGTAAATTTTTCAGTTACTCTTTTGGAAAGAAGGCCGATTCAGGGCTGACTGGTGTTTCTCATTAATGAAAAGAACCATTTCCGTCAATAATATTGCTGATTTATTCATTGAAAGTCCATACATTCTGCCACTGGTTTGATTTCCAATTGTTTTTTATCAATTTCTTACAAATGCTTTGCCTTCACTCTTCAATATTAATTACTGACCAGAAGGAGAAAAGCTGGTCTGACTTTGAAATTACTTATAACTGGTGTTATAAACATAACAGAACAAGTTCTGAAAAACCTTTCACATGATTAAATTTAGGTTATTAACATTGTCATCCTTTTTAGTTTCTGTAAAACTGGTGGAGTAAAAGTTTATTCTGTATTCAGATACATACATGTACTTCCAATTGTTTGCAAAAAAACAAAAAGACAAGAATTTTAAAAACAAATGGCATCAAGAATATAAACAAAGCACAAACTTTGTCATTTCACTCATCAATTTGTGTTTTGAGGGGGTCCCAAACACTGCAGACTTGTTGCCATTTTGAATCTAATGGAAGTTTCCTTAGTAACATGTTCCCCATGTTTGCATGGGCAAGTCTTTCTTTTCAGATGTGATGTAGTTGACTTTTTTAACAACCTCTATAATTCCATAAATTTTGGAGTGACATCTGTTTGAATTAATGTATTTTAGAGTTAATTAATTTTATATGTTCATTTTGTTTTAGAAATCTTAAAACTGGACATTGCAAATATTGCATGCAGACAACACAGTGTTTACTGAAATGAACTGTTCTAGAAACCAGAAAAGGACAGTAAGCAGTCTGTCTATTTGTTTACATCAGGAGCTTCCATATGATTTGAAACACCAAAACGCTGACACTGTTAGGATCCCCCTGACAAGAATCAAGGTCATCATCATCATCATCATCATCATCATCAATCCATTAACCCAAGAGGTCGCTGGGGCACCACAGTTGACATTACAACCAATTCTCTCCATTGTTCCCTGTTCTCTACTGCCCTTTGGGAATCTCCAAATCCCATGCCTGTCCACTCCTTAATGTTGTCTTCCCACCTCTTTTTCTGTCTGCCTCTTATTCTGCACCCTCGCACTGTGCCTTGCAAGATTGTTTTTGCCAGTCCAGATGATCTTGAGACATGACCATACCAGTTCAGTTTGTGCTTTTTTTACAGTGGTCAAGAGGTCTTCATAGGATCCGATGGCTTGTTGGATCCTGTTGTGGACTTCTTCATTGGTTACATGGTCAATGTATGAGATGCCCAAGATCTTGCAGTAGCATCTCATTTCAAAGGTTTGAATCCTTCTTTGTAGATTTGATGTGAGTGTCCATGTTTCACAAACATACAGAAAGATAGATATGACAGTCGAGCACATCAGCCTTATTTTGGAACCTAAAGCAATGTTGGTATCTTTCCATATTGGTCTCAACCTAGTTATTGTTGCTGTTGTCTGGGCAATCCTGCAAAGTAGTTATGGTTTGGAGCCCTCGTCTGTGATAATTGATCCCAAGTACTTAAAGCTTGTGACTCCTTCCAGCTTCTGTCCACTGACCTTTATTTCTGCACTGATGCCATTTGTGTTGTTTGTCATCAGTTTGGTTTTTTTTGGCACTAATCTCCATACCGTATGCTGTGGAGGTTGTGTCGAGGCATTCAACCAAGTCAGCCAGTTCTTTTTCATCTCCTGCTAAACCATCAATATCATCTGCGAAGCGAAGGTTTGTGATTGTTCTTCCTCCGATGCTGACAGTGCCCTTGTGGTCATGCAAGGCATCCTCTATGATCCTTTCCAGGAAAATGTTGAAGAGTGAAGGTGACAGTATACATCCCTGTCTGACTCCAACTGTTGTTCGAAACCAATCTCCTCTGCTGCCATTGATGAGGACAGCACTGGTGGCTTTGTCATAGAGGTGCTCAACAACATGCACCAGGTTTGAGCTGATGCTGTACTTCCTCATAGTTGCCCATAAAGCTGTATTCCATACCCTATCAAAGACCTTTTTGAAATCTATGAAGACATGGTATAGATTCTGCTGCTGCTGAAGGTATTTCTCGCAAAAGAGTCTGAGATTGAAGATTTGTTGTGTGGTGCTCCTTCATGCTTGGAAACCTGCCTGCTCTTCAGCTGAAAATGATCAAAAAGCCTAACCAACCAAGAATCAGATTTGACCTTGAAAAATTGAAAGATCCAAAAGTCACAGAAGCCTTCCAAACAATGATAGGTGGTAAATTTGCACCTTTGATAACCCTGGACAGTCAAGACACCGACCTAGAGTCCTTAACAACCACATTCAACACAGCTGTGACTAGCACAGCTAGTGAGATCATTGGCAAATATCGTCGAACAAAGAAACCTTGGGTCACGACAGGTGTCCTTGAACTATGCAACAAAAGAAGAGAACTGAAAAAGGGAAAAAGAGATCACAAAGGAGCTAGAAAATACAGAGAGATAAACAATATCATCAGGAAAAGCATGAAAAAGGCAAAGGAATCCTGGATAGAAAGACAGTTCTGCAAAATCGAAGACAGACTGAGTAGAAATGACAGCAAAATGGCATATCAGCTGGTGAAAGATCTCACAACCCATAAAAAAATGGAAAACTACCACAATCCAAGACAAATCAGGAAAATGCCTCACAGAAGATCAAGAGATCCTCAAGCGATGGACAGAATACTGCTCAGAATTGTACAATCACAAGACCCAAGGAGATCCAGCAATATTAAATTGCCCTTAGGCAGAAGAAATTGATGACAACCCCATTCTTCATGGAGAAGTAGAAATTGCAGTTAGGTCACTAAAGAAAGGAAAGTCATCCGGCATTGACAACGTACCAGCAGAGCTCATTCAATCAGGAGGAGGAGAGATAGCCACAGTCCTAACAACAATCTGCAACAAGATATGGCAGACAGGAGAATGGCCCACCACATGGACTCAATCCTTGGTCATCGTGCTCCCCAAGAAAGGAAACCTACAGCTAATCCAAAACTACAGAACCATCAGTTTGATCAGTCACATGAGCAAAGTCATGCTGAAGATAATTCTCAACAGACTAAAGCCTCAAGCAGAGAAAATTATTGCTGAAGGCAATCAAGGTGGAAATTATAAATTGATGAATGAAATGTGCATTTTTAATATCCTTGATGCTTTTCATATTTAAAATCAGCAGTTAGATGCAAACAAATGGGATGGTGTGTGAATACTAGAGGCAAGTAAAAGTTTTCATTACTTGCCTTCATTTGACTAGGTTAATGGATTTTCAGAGAAATTTAAACCCCTAAGATAACATATCACATAATTCACCAACTAATCAGCCCTATTGACAAGAAGAAAACTTGTGTTTCCCCTATCAGCTATTAGAAACTAGTTTTAAAAGTTGCATCATTTGTGATTGGTCACAACAAAAACTTGACACTGAACCTCAGGAGTTTTGTGATTTCCAGGCCAAGATCTACACCATTTGATTTCCATGCCAGGATCTTCACCATTTGATTTCCATGCCAGGATCTCCATTTGATTTCCATGCCAGGATCTTCACCATGTGATTTCCATGCCAGGATCTCGTACATTTGATTTCCATGTCAGGATCTCCAACATTTCATTAACACTATATTAAGTAGTTTGAATAGTATAGACCCTGGTCCATTGGTTATTTTTATAATGGCAGATTGGAGTCTAGGTTGTCCTTGGTTGTTAACACCTTCTATAAATATAATTTTGTTGGTATAAACGGAGTTTATTTTACACTTGCAAATTTATTTAATTTTGAGATTAATGGCTTGTTAATTTCAGTGAAATACTTTAATGGTTTTTTTAAAACCAACTTTTGATGTAAGGTTTACTTGAAGTTCTAGTCCAAATATGAAGAAAATGTGCTAATTCAAGGCCTTTTTTATGGTGCTAATTCAAGGCCTTTTTTATGGTGCTAATTCAAGGCCTTTTTTATGGTGCTAATTCAAGGCCTTTTTTATGGTGCTTACTGTTAATGTGCTAATTCAAAGCTTTTTTTATGGTGCTTACTGTTAATGTGCTAATTCAAGGCCTTTTTTATGGTGCTAATTCAAGACCTTTTTTATGGTGCTTACTGTTAATGTGCTAATTCAAGGCCTTTTTTATGGTGCTAATTCAAGACCTTTTTTATGGTGCTTACTGTTAATGTGCTAATTCAAGGCCTTTTTTATGGTGCTAATTCAAGACCTTTTTTATGGTGCTTACTGTTAATGTGCTAATTCAAGGCCTTTTTTATGGTGCTAATTCAAGGCCTTTTTATGGTGCTAATTCAAGGCCTTTTTTATGGTGATTACTGTTAATGTGCTAATTCAAAGCTTTTTTTATGGTGCTTACTGTTAATGTGCTAATTCAAGGCCTTTTTTATGGTGCTAATTCAAGGCCTTTTTTATGGTGCTTACTGTTAATGTGCTAATTCAAGGCCTTTTTTATGGTGCTTACTGTTAAATTTATTTAAATAATTCGTTAAACTGTTTGGACCTGTGTTTTGTCTTTCTGGAATGAATTTATTCCACACATTTAACACTAGGATGGCTAGTGAAGATGTCATTGAATGATTCATGTTGATGTAGATGACATGATATGACAATAGATCACCAGACTGAATGATTTATGTTGATGCAGATGACATGATATGACAATAGATTGCCATACTGAATGATCCATGTTGATACAGATGACATGATATGAGGTCACCAAACTGAATGATTCGTGTTGATGTAGATGACATGGTTTTCAAAACTTGTCTTACAATTTCATCCATTGACAAATTGTTCTGCCTTATCAAATATGGCTATACACTTTAGGTCACACTTTCAAGACATACCCAAGTACAGTGATGCTTAATACTCTGTATTGTCAGGGCCTTAGAATATTTTTAAATTGCCATGAAACTCTAATTCAAGTTTGTAATTCATTTTGTTTCTTTAGATATGTTACTTGATCATAATACATGTACCTTCAAAAAACTACCACTGCCTAACAAATTCAACCTTCCCAGGTTAAAACGTCATAGCTAAATGCTAAAAGTTATCTGCCCACCTAGATGGCAATTAGAGTGATCTCCTCTTGATAGAGGGATTGGCACCAAATTCAGTGAATACTTTAGTTCCTACTTCCACTCATGTTAAGTAGAATGCTTTCTACAAACAGAGAGGCTTCACAGTCTACAAACAAGTATTTTGGAAGTTTTCAGCCTTAAAGCAAGTCAGAGAAGTGTTCTTTTTGAAGGGAAGTGTACTCTGTCAATAAATTTCCAACTTTTCTTTCTTTCTTTGATGACATAGTTTCTGAATTTTTAGTATCGTCACTTTGCTGTCCTTATACACTGCCCAGCTTCTGTCCTTTCACTCTTATTTCCATTTGGATGCCACTGGGGTTGCATGTCATAAGCTTGGTCTTTTCAGGGCTGATCACCATCCAATACCTTAGTGATACTGTACTTGGTTGAGATGGGTCACTAAATTTTCCAGTTCTTGTTCATCTCCAGCAAAAAACATCAATATCGTCAGCAAAATGAAAGTTGGTGATTGTTCTGCTTCCCTTATAGTCTTCCAAGGCATTGGACATTATCCTTGCTAGGTAGATATTGATGAGAGTGGGTGAGAGAAGGCACCCATGTCTGACTCTGGCTGTGGTTCTGAACCAGTCAGATTTATTGCCATTGACGAGAACTGTGTTAGTTACCCTGTCATACAGGTTTTCTATGGTACTGATTAGTTTTGCATTTATGTTGTAGATCCTCATGGTGGCCCACAAGACTGCATGCCATACTCTGTCAAAAGCCTTTTAAAAGTCGGTGAAGACATGATAGAGGTCCTGTTGATGCTGCAGATACTTTTCACTAAGGATTCTAAGATTGAAGATCTGTTGTATAGTGCTATGTCCTGCTCAGAAACCAGCCTGTTCTTCAGCAACGATGTGCTCTTCTTGGGGTTTCAGTCTTTTGAGGATGATCTTAAGCATAACCTTCTTGGATGACTGATCAGACTGATTTTTCAGAAGCTCTGGCACAACTGCAGATTCCCTTTCTTAGGAACAGTGATGATCAGAGACTGGGTCCATTCTCCTGTTTGCCAGATTTTGTTGCAGATTGTTGCAAAGGCATCTGTCATGGAGGTTCCTCCTGCTTTAACAAGTTCTGCAAGTATATTGTCTACCATCTGACTCATCTTTCTTTACTCCCTTTACTGCAGCCTCTGCTTCTTCCCTAAGGACCAGGTGGTCAACCTCTGTTATGGTCATTGGGAAGTTTAGTACAGCTTGGTCACCAGAAGTCTCCTGATCGTAAAGCTCTGAACAGTATTCTGTCCATCAGTTAAGAATCTCTTGATCTTCTGCGCGACTCTTACCAACCTTGTCCTGGATTGTGGTTGATCTCCCCTGCTTCTCTATTGTCAGGTCTTTCATCAACCAGTATGTCTTGTTCTGTTATTTTGGTTCAGGCTTTTCTCAACTTCCTTACATTGGTCCTCTATTTGGGCTTCCATTGCTTTCTTTCAGTGCTTCTTAATTCTGTTGTTAATGTCCCTGTATTTTTCTGCTCTTTCAAGGTCTCCTCACTTCCTCATCAGTTTTTGCCTCACAAAACAGGGTTGAGGATATCTGCCGAGACCCAGGGTTTCTTAATCACATGATGCTTGCCAAGGATCTCTCTAGCTGTGGCTATTACTGCAATGTTGAAGGTGTTCATCAAGGAGTCCAGGTTTATTACTTCAGCATCAAGAATTGTGAGTCTTGCAAATTTGCCACCTATTGGAGCCTCAGATGCTTGGCCATGCTTGGATCTTTAAGTTTTTCAAGTTCAGACTTGATCCTTACCTGTCTTGTCTTCTTGGTCTTCGTCAGATGAAGTTTGATAGTCATCATCAGCAACAGCTCATGAGAAATTACATGTTCTAGCAATGTTAATGCTAGATCAGAAGTGCTTCCTGAACAAGACTTAGTCAGTTGGTTTGTTTTCCATCTGGACTGTGCCAATTTCATCTTTTGGATAGTTTGTTCGGGACAAGGGTGTTTGTTAGCACTAGGTTATTGTAGGTGGCAAAGTCCAGGAGCTTGAGTCCTCTCTCTTTGGTTTATTCATTACAGTATGGTTCACTGACTTCTCACCAGTCTGCCTGTGCATATTCTCCTACTTTGGCATTCCAGTCTTCTTGAATAACTAGAGTATCCTTCTTGGGTGTCTGGTCAATGAGAGTTTGAAGCTGGTCCATATCCTGGTCATCATGTTTAGATGTTATGACATAAACCTCTATGATGGTGATTTTGAAGGGATATGCCCTCAAGTGGATGGTTATCATCCTGTTAAACAATGGTAGACAACCCATGACTGCACTCACAATGTCTACTTTTGTACCATAAATCCAACTCCAAGCTCATACTTATTCTCATGCCCACTGAAGTAAATCCCGTGTCCTTCATCTGTTGATCTCTCCCTGAAATTCTTCCAGTGCATCTTGCAGAGTCCAAGGTATGTGCCATTGAGTTTCCCTGCTGGTCTTAATGCCCTGACATTCCATGTTCTAATAGTGAACTTATCACTTACCCATACTTTGATGGTAGTTGCACCAGAAGCATACTTGTCACCTCCATCCTGGTGTCTGGCAGATGATGCAGTAATTTGTAACCCAGGCTGCGACTGATCTGGCATGAGAACTCTATCCATTGTCATTATGGTTATGCAGAATTCTCAGACTTGGACTCATCTAAATATTCTATCATTTAATTGGTCAGTGATTTGCAGAATCAGCCAATCAGACATCAGAATATTAGTTTAGTCTGAATTTTAGTGTAAATATTGTTTGTAATCTTGGGATCAGGGCAGTCAAATTTAAATGCCGTGATGTTGGGCACAGCAGCATTTGCTTTTAAGACCTCAAACTTGTGATCTTCTAATTCTCAGGCCTGAGTGGCCAACACATTAGATTGTACTTGCTTTTTACTGAACCAGTCACAAAGCCAAACTAAACAAAGTATTTTTTATAAGTTTACAGATGCCAGAGTGGAATAAAGAACAGCTTGCTTGAGGATGCATGGGGAAACTTCATAGCCAAAAAAGGGCCATAACACAGTTAAACAGTGAAAAATGTGATTGATATATATATATATATATATATATATATATATATATATATATATATATATATATATATACACATACATGTATACATACATAAACAGCAGTACTTCTAGACTGGTTACTTTCATATGAGTTCACCTTACAAACTCTCGCCATAAAATAATTAGCTAAGTAAGTGACTCGCATACAAATTTTCATACAAACTCAAAAACAATTATGCATTCATATGGTACTAATATAAGTTCAAGTAACATTTATTATTATTATTCCACTCATTTTGTTTAAGAATGTATGCTTTTAGTGATCTACTGCAGCAATTATATTAACTCCACTTTGGACTTTGATTTATATTGATATTGCAGGTTAACTGTAAACACAGTATATTGTTCTCGTACTGTCTGCAATGTAATCCTTGTACAGCATATATGAGGAGCCATAATGGTTAAGAGATTAGCATGCAGGACTGATGACCTGAATGGTGCAGGTTTGAATCCTGCCATCATATAAGCTTTCATTTTGTGTGCCTTAGCAAGGTACCTTACTCCAATTGCATGACTCTAAATGACCTACTTGTGTTGTGGTACTGCAAAACATCAAACCAAGAATGAAATATGGCTATCTGAGATGCTAAAGCTGATGGTAGGGTTCACAGTTAAATTATAACAGTCTGACATCTGTTGATTTGCTTTTTCAAGTTTTACTTTTAACAATAAGGCACCTTGCCTTTTCAAAGTTATGAGCTTGCAAAGAAACTTCAACTTTGAGTTCATGACATCACCAGACATCAGTTTTCAATATAAAATGCCAAACATATAAAAGATGCACAAGTTTTCATTCATTATTTATTTCTGTCAGTCAGAATTATGTCGACATTTAAAATGTAGATCATTTTTAACAAAATTCATAATGTGAAATACAAGAACTACAAAGTCATGTAAAACTAGCTTTTTGTGATAGTTGTACAAAGAAAGTAAATATTATAGACATAAGGAAATTTTGTTTAAAGAATTTCAAACTTTCAAACTCTCTTGTATGTGTCCTTCAGCACAGAAAGAGTTAAAAGGTAACTTGCAATACTACTGACTCCTTAGTCCTTGAATGCTTGTGTTCATTGCCCTCTTGTGATTTTAGTCTCTGCATGCTGGTGTTCACTGCCCTTTTTTAATTCTCTCTGTAAATTTTTTCATTGTTCAATATATCATATGTTATATATACTGTTAGTTTATAATGAGGGTAGTAGTAATAAGAAGAATAATATGGTGCAAGAACAGTAATACTATGTGCTAAAGGTCTGTAATATTATTCTTGGAAAGGAATGACTTTAACAAAGAAACTGGTGCATTAGTGCATTGAGACACTGTTATATAGTTACACATACTGATAGGAACACCAACTTCAGTATAAGAGAAAAGGATTACATATGGAAAAACCCATCAATTTATAGTCTAACCTGTGACACTATCACTGGAACCCTAGTAGTACAATATCAAACACTGACCTTGACCTCTGATGTTCTACACAATAACATTCTTATAGTAATAATAATAATAATAATAATAATAAAGACTTTATTTATAGAAGGTAACTCAGTTAAAGAACTAATCTACCTTGAGGCCTTCTATCTGTTACATACAATATATACAGTATATACAACATGATATAAAGAATCTGGCTTGACACTAAATAATTAAGTGATTTTAAAAGTCAAAGTATCAAGCCTGGAACACATGCACAGTCATCTATGGACACATAAACAAATATAAAATATAAAATATCATCCTGCATTGAAAACTTCAACTGTGAAAATGGTGCAAAATTACAGAAAAGCACGTGGTATTTATTGTACTAGTACTGTTCAATTGTCTAAAAGAAGAAATGCTAGGAACCTGCCTTATGTCACTGGGAATGTTGTTCCATACCAGTGGACCAGTATATTGAAAACTTTTTTTCTAAACAATTCCTTCTTTGGCCTTGGTGTAAGGTAATTTTTACTTCTAATGGAGGGGCCACGAGTGGCCGAGTGGTCAAAAGCGCTCACCGTTATGGATCACTGCCATCTCAGCTCTGTCTGCGTGGGTTCGAGTCTCGGGCTCAGCCAATATGGGTATGTGAGAAAGCTTTCCAGTAGCTTCTTGTGGGTTGGTGATTCCTTCCAGGGTTTTCCCAGGTTCTTCCTCCACCATTAATACTGGCCGCCATGTATTGCCTATCCTGTGCAGAAAAATGGCATTAAACCCCATAACAACAACAACAACTTTTTGTGGACCTTAAATTTGGAGTACCATCAGCATCTCTTTGGTAAAAGATATTGCTCAGATAGACAGGAATGGCTTTTCTGGATACTTTATACATCAATTTGGCCTTTCTAAGAAATATTCTTTCATGTATTGTTAAAACCTTTATTCATTGCATCCTGGAAACTGTCTATACATTGATCTAGAATTAAATGGCAAGCCCTCTTTTGGAGTCTTGCTAATGTGACAAATCTGGTAAAAATACATTTATAGAAACACAAGATTTTGCCCCCTCATATATAGCTCTTAGCAGTTTACCCCTTGTCTTTTGTTACCAGGTTACATAATCCACAAGGATACACAATGTACACTGGCAAATCTGGTTCAAAGTTGAATGCCTATCCACAGACATGTGATGCAAGTAATATTTCTCAATAACTATAAAAAACCACTGTGACGTTGACTTTTGGACCTCCACACTAGTGTCAATAATTATACTTCTTGATAAACATCTTTTTATTTTGTGTGATGTCACATCATCCATAGCAATAACAGAAGATACTGCCAGATTCAAATGTCTGAATGAAAGATTTCACATAATATCAAACATGCACATTCATGCGTCTTAATACAATCTGAAGTCGGTATTAGCACTGTACCAAGAAAGTCCATACCGGTTGGGGAAAGATTTGCCTAATGTATCATAAACATGGCAATATATCGGGAAAGATTTGCCAAATGTATCATAAACATGACAAAATATCTACCATATAAGGAAAAAGACAACAAGAGTAAACACTTTATCAGTAAACACTATTAAATTTGGACCCAGAGCAGCTGAGTGGTCTAAGGCGACAGGTCATTGGCATCTCACTTCTCCGAGTGGGTTTGAGCCTCTGACTCGGCCAATGTGGGTACGTGAAAAGCTTGTCGGTAGCTTCCCATGGGTAGGTGGTTCTTTCCGGGATTTTCCGATGTTCTTCCTCCACGAGATATACTGGCCACCACGAATAGCCTATTGTGCTGAAAATGGTATTAAAACCCTTAACAACAGCATTATTAAACCATGTTTTTCAACAATTTGAAACAGCACTCTTTATTACAAGCACACGATATAATATTAGTTGAATGCTTGTTATACGCTTTGAACGCACAAATTTGTACAGGCAACATACTTCTTGGTGAAGTGGTATGTAACATTGCAAAACAGAGTTAATGCACTGTTAAAACCAAAAATAAAGTGGTTTTAATCATTTTAAGGTACTACATGTGGGCTACAATATGACTTGCAGGTGTTACATTAACAAAAAGTTTGGTCAAGATAATCAGATTAGGATTTGTAGATCACAAACATCTTTCAGTTCAAAAATGAATGCCCATACTTTAAGTCCCTTACAATTTCTTGTATCCACTTCAAAATGTTCTAGGGCTACAAAATAGGTTAGGGTTAGTTTTTTCTAGATTGATAATTAGGAACTGATGTTCATTTAACACCAACACAAAGATTTTTAGAATGCTGTGTGAACTGAACAGAAAACTGTAATTCTTGTATTCATTGGAAATCCATAAATTCATAATTTTTCTTTTGCAAGAAAGAATGATAAAGTATTTGTGTTATTTTGACAAATGACAATAGTACATGTATCAACAAACAAGAAAATATATATTTGAAAAACATATCACAGATTTTGTCGATTAAAAAATAAAGAAAAACAGTATATACTATGAAATTTAACTAGTTGACAGATGAAAACAAACAAAAAATGAAATACTTTTCAAGAAGAATGTAAAATATTTAATGGATATGTTACTTATTTCAAATCTTTAAATGTTTAACTCCGATTCAGGAAATGTTTTCAGCACAGAAGGCAGGAGTGACGCTACGCTGAATTCATTACTGATAAACACTTATATCAGCAATAGATGCTTAAAAAAATAACAGCTAGAAAGAAGCTGAAGCCCTCCCAAGTCAGACCCAAATAGAAAGTTATCCCACAAAGGAAAGGTATTGAAAAGAGTGCTAAGCGCATGCAGTTCATCTTGTGTTTATCAAATTCTATCAAGGCATTAAAACAATGTAACAAGAAAGCATTTGTTCCATTGTAAATAGATAGTAGATCTTCCTTCATTAAACTTGCAGATAAAGTCCCTTGTTGATTTGACTACACCATATACTTGTATTCAAATCGAAGCCCCCTGTTGATTTGACTACGTCGTATACTTGTATGCAAATCAAAGCCCCCTGTTTATCTAAGTACACATTATACCTGAACTTGAATATATTTCAATACCTGATATTTACTATTTTGGCACAAAATATGCATTAAATATGTATTTCAAAGGAATAATAATAACAATAAAGCATTTTGTTCATAACAACGTTTTGTTTAAAAAAATTTGGCATTTAACCGTTTGCATACTATATCTGATTATATACTATACAGATCAATTGTATACCTCCACTTAAAGTGACAGAATACACATCAAAATTAATATGTATACAGTATATGCCATTTAAGTATTTATATTATTATACAGCGGCTCTCTCTCTCTCTCTCTCTCTCTCTCTCTCTCTCTCCGATAATTTGTATCTTTCCCTCACACTAACAGACTAATGTTCAAGATTCTGAATAAAGTCAATGAAATCAGAGCCTTCTATCACAGCCTTACGTACGGTCCCTTACATGCAGACTGAAGGTGCCATTGCAACACCCTATGACACATCGCGACCGGACGTAGCCTAAAATTTTACTGC